>LGRX02035498.1:0-55234 GCA_001247695.2 Cymbomonas tetramitiformis
TGATATTGACAGAAGGTGACTCTGCAAAGACCTTTGCCATTAGTGGACTTAGCGTAGTGGGAAGAGACTATTATGGAGTCTTTCCACTCAAGGGTAAGTTGTTAAATGTGCGTGATGCGTCCATCAAACAATTACTAGGAAACGAAGAAATAAACTACATCAAACAGATCGTAGGTTTGCAACAAGATAAAGATTATTCAAAATCAATTGAAGATCTTCGATATGGCAAAGTGATGATCTTAACAGACGCCGACGTGGATGGATCTCACATCAAAGGATTGTTTATCAATTTCATACACACTTTTTGGGGATCGTTGATACATGATAACAATTTCTTGACAGCTATGCGAACACCGATTATAAAGGCTAGGAAAGGAACACGTGTCGTTCCTTTCTACACGATACAAGAATACAATGAATGGTTTCAAAGAAATACAAACAATCAATGGAAAATCAAATATTACAAGGGTCTAGGCACTTCGACTGCTCAAGAAGCTAAAGAGTATTTTCAAGAATTACAGAAAAATAAAATAGACTATCAATCGGATACAAATACCGATAAGCATATCGAATTGGCTTTCAAAAAGACTCTGAGCAATTCTAGGAAAGAATGGATTCAAGATGGCTCTGAAAGAAAGGAAACATTGGACAATCGAAATAAGGTTTCTTATTCAGACTTTATCAACAAAGATCTTATATGGTTCTCGATTGCGGACAACGTAAGATCCATTCCAAATGTGATTGATGGATTGAAACCGAGTCAAAGAAAAGTATTGTATGGTTTCAAAAAGAGAGCGAATACCGAAGTGAAAGTATCACAAGTTTCAGGGTACATCAGTACAGAAACAAGTTATCATCACGGGGAACAAAGTCTTATGGGGACTATCGTCAACATGGCTCAGAACTTTGTTGGGTCAAATAATATCAACTTATTGGAACCTATCGGACAATTTGGAACAAGACTATTAGGAGGAAAGGATGCGGCGAGTCCGAGGTACATCTTTACCAAAATGACCACCATGACCGATCGCATATTCGATTCGCGGGACAGTGCGTTACTGAAATATTTAGAAGACGATGGTTCTGTGATTGAACCCGAATACTACGTACCTATTCTACCGATGGTATTGGTTAATGGAGTTGAAGGAATCGGTACTGGATATAGCACTTCGATACCTTGTTATAATCCGGAAGACATTATTGATAATCTAAATCGCTATATGAAGAATGAACCATTAAAGAAAATGATACCTTGGTATAAAGGATTCAAAGGAATGATATCTCAAAATAGTCAAAAGGAACATCAATATTTGACACAGGGAGTCTACCGAATGAAATCGGATACAGAGGTAGAGATCACCGAACTTCCAATTGGAAAGTGGACATCCGATTATAAAGAATTTCTAGATGACTTGGCGGTCAAAAATAAGATAAAGTCGTATGAAAATCATAGTGGAGATACAGACATTATGTTCAATGTGGTGTTAATAGAACCAGTTGCAGATATATGTCAATTTTTACATTTGACGACCACTTTGTCTACAAATAATATGCATTGTTTCGATGAAAAGGGAAAGATACAAAAATATGATACACCCGAAGCAGTTATTGAATTATTTGCAAAAGTACGAATAGAGTTTTACAAAAAGAGAAAGGAATATCTTTTGACAAAGATGACGACCGAGATGAACCAAATGTCAGAAGATATGCGTTTTATTAAATTAGTTATAGATGATATCATCAAAGTTTTTAGGATTCCAAATGCGACTATTAAGAAATCATTGAATGAACACAAATTCAATGAAGACATACACAATCGATTACTAAGCATCCGTTTGTCGCAGTTTACTTTAGAAAATGTACAAGATTTTCAAAAAAGAGTCAGAAAGATCAAAGAAGAGATCAAAACATTGGAAAGCAAATCAAAGAAAGATCTATGGATCAAAGATTTATCCGAATTAAAATAATAATAATATTATATATGCACAATCTAACAATCGCTCATTTAAAACGATTAAAAGCAAGTATAGAAAATGGCCGTGTTTCTGATATTATCCAATCTATTAATAGAACTGACTTACAAAATAGAAATCGAATGATAATAGGAAGGGATCTTGCTAATTTAGATTCTTTACAACGCTACCTTACAATGCATTTGTACCCGCATTTAAATCGAAATGCAAACCCAAATAATAGGATCCGTAATAATATTAAAAATAAATTCAAAACGTTGACGATGATGTCACAACCTTTACATTTTCTGTTTAATGATGGTGGTAGGGTTTCTCGTAGTTCTAGTAATAGTTCTATTAATATGAATAATAGTCTTGCTCCTCAATATACAGCTGAAAATTATGATCCGGTTACTCAGTTTATATTGCAATCGGCTGTTAATCGTGAAAAAGCTAGAATAAATAGACTCAAAGGTGTAAAACATGTGACGGTCAATAGTAATTCTTCACCCAGTAGTTCTCGTAGTAGTTCAATACGTGCGTTGAGCAGGTCGCCGAATCGTTCACAAGCGGGACCATCGCGTCGTGTGGCAAGCAGATCGCGTAATCGTTCACAAGCGGGGCCATCGCGTCGTGTGGCAAGCAGATCGCGTAATCGTTCACAAGCGGGGCCATCGCGTCGTGTGGCAAGCAGATCGCGTAATCGTTCACAAGCGGGGCCATCGCGTCGTGTGGCAAGCAGATCCCGCAGTCGTTCACAAGCGGGACCATCGCGTCGTGTGGCAAGCAAATCCCGCAGTCGTTCACGAGGTTCCCCGATAAGACTACCATCATCATCCTCTAATAGCAATGGGTTTGAAATGTTATAATGATAATTAAACAATTAAAGATACTAGTGTATTAATAACAACATGTCGTTTGCACAAATTAAACAAATGAGAAACTTTCACAATAATGTTAAGAAAAATATTATACATTCTGTTTGTAATACAAAAACCAAATTGCTCGACATCGGTGTTGGTAGAGGTGGTGATATATTGAAATGGCACAATGCGGGAATTCAAAATGTAATCGGTATAGATGTTGATGAAACGTATATACGAGAGGCAATAAATCGATTTGAAAATTCCACACAATCAATAAAAAAAAGAAGTTATAAATTTTTTTTCATATAATGGTACTGATATTCAACATTGTTTGATTGATAACGGGTTATCAACGGAGTACAATGTTATAAGTTGTCAATTTGCTATCCATTATTTTTTCAAAAATCAATCTACTCTAACGGATTTTTTTAGTCAAGTGAGTAATCTATTAGCGAAAAACGGGTACTTCATAGGGACCGCAATGTCAGGTGATAAGATTTCCGAATTTTTACAACGTAAAGAATCGAATGGAATTATTCATATTAAAAAAATGTATAATTCGTTGAGTTATATTGGCGATCTTATACATGTCTATATACATGGTACGCTATATTTTAAAGAACATTCAATAAGTGCAGAATATTTAGTATTTGAAAAAGTACTAGTAGAAGAATGTTTGAAACATAATTTGAAATTGATATCGATGACTCCATTTGAAGATCTATTCAATCAACACGCATACGATATATCTTATTATAATATCAAAGAAACAAGTTTTTTGAATGTCGCGTTTGTGTTTCAAAAGATGTGACTTTTTCGTAATATCCAACCATCATAGCATGATACCATTCATGCTTTCGAATGTTTTTATATACCAAAAAGTAAAATCTAATGTCTACCGGTGTAATTTACGGAATGCTTATGAACGGGTGTATAAATAAAAATGTATTTTCTGATACCCCATTGGCATTCATGGGGAAAACGAAACTCGTTGGAGTGGTTGTCATGAATACACAGAAATCCATCATCGGTAGGAAACAAATTTTGTATATATAGTGTTAAAGGCGTTTGATTTATCAACTTAAAGACTTTTAATGATATAAGTAAATTAATATGGAAAAACTAATTTGCAAATCTGGTAATACCAATATCGTTGAGAAAGAAGACACAAGTGAACTTGAAAAGAAGGTTGGATCGATACTATTGACTCTGATTCAAAAGGCAGTGGTGCTTGCCGCTAAGTATTCGAAATCTTCTGGACGAGATAATTTGTCTTCGACTGATATGATCTATGCTTTACAATATTATGCTCATGAATTCAATAATGAAAAAGATCTTGAAGAATCGTTTGTGGAAAATGAGATTGAATATGAAAAAATGAATAATGAAGACTGGGTTGAAGACGATGAAGACGATGAAGACGATGAAAACGATGAAGACGATGAAAACGATGAAAACGATGAAGACGATGAGGACGATGAGGACGATGAAGAATTTTGCAGATCTGAATCAAATGATCCGATATTTATAAAAATGAATGAATATCATGATACATGGGGATCATGGGATCCGTCGGAGTTAAGCGAGAAAGTTATGAAAAGTGCAATTGATAAAGTGATTAATGAAATTGACATGTTGGAAATAATTGAATCGTGATTCTTAATTATTTATACACATTATTTATACACATTATTATACACATTTTTCATATTCAAATTCAATATTTCGTTTATATTGTGACATATCGTATTATCGGGATCCTTTGATTGAGTATAACATTCAAAGCTTTGATTTCTATTTTTCAAATGTTTTTGTTGTTCGTCATTGAAATACACACTTAAATTCTCTGTTACAATGTTATGATGTTTTATATCTTTATTTATAACATTATCATAATATTTCATTGATCTATTTCTACTCGCTCCTAATTTCCAAGCTTCGTGTTCATTTGTCAATTTATGTGGATGTTGCATGATCGGATTCTCGATTGTGTAATATTGTGGTATATGTAAATATTCCATGGGTAACCAATAGCATTTGATTTTATATTGTTCGAGAAATTTGTATTTATGAAATACGGTTGACAATATGCGATCGTCTGCCTTTTTTGGAAATTTTCTTGAATACCAACACCACATCAATAGCAAACTTACAGATGCGACTGTGTTATTGAAATAAAAGACCTCACCGTTCGTTTCGAATGTTCCGAAATCAATATCGGTTCCTACTCTAGGATCGGCATTCCAATTGAAAGCCATCAAATCAAAATAATCGGTATCAAACAATAACGGTTTTTGATAAACAATCATATCGATATCCATGTAAACAACCGGTCGTTTGAATTTTCTAATCATATGCAAAATGAAAAAAGGTTTGTGATTGATACCGATTTGATACTTGTCTTCGTTATCAAATTCCGGATGTTCTTCGATATGAAAGTCTAATTGTAGTTCTTTTAGATTCTTTTCAAGTCGTTCCGCGAGTTGATTATATGTTAATGTAAAATTCTTTTGGCGTCTTTTGTTATCATATATAAATCGAGTGTTTCGACACACCTTATCACGTCCCCACCAATATGAAATAAAGATTGGTATCATATACTTATCATGACAAAAATTATACGTCTTCGTAACGGAATCGGTGACAAACTTCTAGATCTATTAGGTATATTTGTGTATTCCGAGTTATCGGGTGTGAAAGTGCAAGTGGTATTGAATCAGAATAAACAAAACTTTGTTTGGGGTAATGCGATATATGACAATCGATTGTTTGATTTCGGAAACTTAGACGTAGTCGACAAAACAAATGAAGAGTCCAGTGAAACTTTATTAGGATCTACAGCGATCACGCTGTCACCTCTTAACTTTTCAAAAGCTTTTAATACGAATCTTGTTCGCGTCAAGAAAGTATATAAAAAGGTGTTATCAAATATCAACGAATCTGATATAATCAAAGAATACATACCAAGTAACATTTATAATGCTATCGGTATTCATCTCAGAAAGAGTGACAAGATCATGAGTAGGTGTCCAGAAATGAAACACGTTTCTTCAAAAAATAATAAAGACGAACTCAATGATCTGATGGATAAATTGAAAGAAGACATTATCAAACATATCGATAGTCCTATATTTGTTTGTAGCGAAGACACCGCGTGGAAACAAAAGTTTGAAAGATTCGTTGTACAACATGGTGGTTCGATTGTTGGGTCGATTGAAAGAAATGATAATGAATACCCCGGGTTCAAAGAAACATTAGATCTATTTTGTTTATCGAAATGTAAAAAGATTATACAAGGTACGAAATATTCATCCTTTAGTCTGACAGCAGCTTTATTGGGCAATAAACCAATTGTCAACTATTTATTATCGGATGTTAGTATTCTAACACACATATACCGACCGATCATTGATATGGAAATAAGTTACGACCAAGCGTGTGAAACTTACGTGGACTATTCTAAGATTTTATGCAAGTGGGACAAATTGTTGAATTAAATTTCTATAATGTTCTTTCGTTTGAGTCCACCATTCGTAATTATCTTTTTGCAATTGATCTACCTTTGATTCTTGTATCAACTTTTCACATTGTCTTCTGGCATCTTTCCAAGAATCGCAAAATAACAATGGTGGGAATACTTTGAATTTGAAAGTGTCATTGATTTCTTCACGAGACCCGACGATGATCGGAATCGCACCACATTCCAATGCTTCATATATTCGAAAGCAGTCGAGTCTAATGTAACCTCTTCTTGATGGAACGAACATTGAATCCAAATACACATCTTTTATATCGAACGGATTCAATTTATTAGAATTCCAAGAGGATAGATGAACATAATTTGGATTCAAAACGGACATCTTATCGATCATTTTTTGTCCGTCTTTATTCTTGATGTCGCCCACAAATGAAAAGGCATACTTTCTTTCAGATGCCGGTTTGATCGCCGATTTATGTTGGAATCCCGTATGATATCCCAAGGGAAGGTAGTGTATATTTTCAAAAGTTGGATAATCTCTGATATTGTATTGACGTAATAGTAATGGTGTATATTTTGCCAAGTTTTGATATTCCGATCTAGATCCGAATTCATCGGACATGTGCACGATGATTACAGGTTTGAGGTATTCAACGATGTTTCTTATGTCGTCATATGAATTTCTATTGGATGTGAAAACGAAAACACAATTGTCTATTAAGTCATCCGAATACGTACTTTTATTTATCAGATCTTCACAAGATTTGAAAATGATCTCGGTTCCATTAAAGATATCGGTGGTTATAAATTCGGTTTCCCATGAAGAAATTTTTTGATAAATCAATTTCATATAGTTAATTATTTATTTTTATTAACAAATGACCGTATGGCGTCGTTTTGTGTCATCAACATAAAAAACGGTTTGCCTCTTTTTGAAACTTTGAAAATGCGGTGATCATTTTTCAAAGTTACCGTGTATCCATTGTCATTGATGACGTGTCCACCGACTCTCAATGTCATATTGAATGCGTCAGTGGTATCTATGTATCTTGCATATCGACCATTGGATAGATGAAAGGTATTTGGAATATATGCGTACCCATTCAACTTTTCGGATGCATATTCATGATTGTTCAAATTGTCTTCCGTTTTGAATTTTGAATATAAATCTTTGATTAATTTCTGCGTATTCTTTGATTCTTCGGAAACGTTTTGTATGACATATGTACTAATTGTGATAGTCTTTTGTGACATTTATACATATATGTTGATATTTTTATAAACCATCTTACTAATGAAATTAGTTAGACATATCGCGTATTGGTATGTAGAAGAACGATTAAATGCTATTAATACAATCATAGAAGAAATGAATAAATTTGACATTGAAATCATTGATTTATTTATTCATTGTAATATAATATTTGATACATCTGTATTGATTGAGAATGAGAAGGGTAAAACGGTGATTATAAAATGGACTCCCGAGTCCCGACAAGTGTCCAAAAGGTATAAATTGTGTCGGATATTATTTACCTTGGAATTGTAGAGATTTAATGAAATCCCAATGCAATGATTATGACATTTTTATGTATACAGAAGATGATATTGTATTTTATAAAGAAAATTTAGAATATTGGTTAAAATATAAAGACATATGTAAGGAATATAATTGTAATCTAATTTTTGTTAGAAGAGAAACAGATAATGTAAAGTTATCGGATATACCAAAATCCCATAAGTATAAAGATATCATAGAATTAAACGGAGCTAAATTTGCGAATATTGGAGTAAATTATTATGCAGGTTGGATATATGATAAAAACGAATTTAATCTATTTACAAATTCGGATTTTTACAATTTAGAATGGTGTTTAAAGCGATTATGGAAAAAAGGTATCTACGGTGGATTATTGAGAGAATATGCCGGTTTTGGCATGCATACTAAACATTTCTTTCATTATAAAAACTTGGCTGTAGTTTTACTTGATGAAGATAATATGTTAGATGAAAGATGTTTAGTAACACATCTATATCCACCAAAGGGGTTCGACATAACGAATCATCACTCGTGGTATGATTTCAGTCGACTTCTTCAACTGTAGGTTCGGGTACGTGGTCTGTCTGTTGTGGTGGTACAGATTGACTCAAAAGTTCTTCTAGTTCTTTTAATCTAGATTCATATTCGTCTTTGGTGGCGGTTTCGGCGGTCAATAAGAAATCATCGAATTCTTTTACTTTTTCTTCAAGCTCGGGTGACTTTTCCGATAGTTGCTTTGCTTGGTACAATTTGTTTTCCAATGCATTCTTCGCTTCGATTCTATCCATGTTTTGCTGATCTTCTTGTTTGAATTGTTCGGCCGTTTTCAACATCTCTTCAATGTCATCTTTTGACAGACGACCTTTGTCATTCTTGATTTCGATCTTATTGGCCTTGCCCGTTCCCTTTTCAACCGCCGACACATTCAAAATACCATTCGCATCGATATCAAATGATACTTCAATCTGTGGGACTCCTCTGGGTGCCGATGGGATTCCATCCAAAGTGAACTCTCCAAGTTTGTTGTTGTCCTTGGTAAATTTTCGTTCACCTTCGAATACTTGTATGGTAACTCCTGGTTGGTTATCCGAATAGGTGCTGAAGGTTTGTGTTCGTTTTACAGGAACTGTTGTATTTCGCTCCACCAAGTTTGTCATGACACCACCGGCGGTTTCAAGTCCAAGGCTCAACGGTGTAACATCCAACAAAAGTAGATCGTTCAACTTTGAATCTTTACCATGATCACCCGCTAAGATCGCTGCTTGGACAGCTGCACCATAAGCAACACATTCATCCGGATTTATACTTTTACATAGTTCTTTTCCATTAAAGTATTCGGATAACATCTTTTGAATCTTTGGAATTCTTGTAGAACCACCTACGAGAACGATATCATGTATGTCAGACTTACCCAACTTTGAATCCTTGAGCACTCGATCGACAGGATCCATGGCTCGTTTGAAAAAGTCCGCATTGATTTCTTCGAATCGTGCTCTGGAGATGGATGAGTAGAAATCAATACCTTCAAAGAAAGAATCGATTTCAATACTCGCAGATGCACTCGATGACAATGTTCGTTTCGCTTTTTCACAAGCGGTTCGAAGTCTACGGATTGATCTCTTGTTACCCATCGGATCTTTTTTGTGTTTCCTTTTGAAATCCATACAAAAGAATTCAACCAGCTTTGTGTCGATGTCTTCGCCTCCCAAATGAGTATCTCCGGCGGTCGCTTTGACTTCGAAGACACCATCATCGATCGACAAAATGGACAAATCGTGTGTACCACCACCGCAATCGAAGATCAATACATTCTTTTCAGATTGGTTGGTACCGACCTTATCGAGACCATACGCGATGGCTGCCGCAGTTGGTTCGTTAATTATTCGAAGAATGTTCAAACCAGCGATCGATCCCGCGTCCTTGGTGGCTTGTCGTTGGGCATCGTTGAAATATGCGGGTACTGTGATTACCGCGTCCTTTACGGTCTGTCCTAAAAAGGATTCAGCTGTGTCTTTCATCTTTGTCAAGACCATCGAGGAGATCTCTTCCGGGGCGAATTGTTTTGTTTCACCCATGTACTCGACTTCGATTCCACATTTATCATTCTCTTTTGCAAAGACTTTGTAAGATAGATGTTTCATGTCCGATTGTACTTTGGAATCTGAAAACTTGCGACCTAGAAGTCGTTTTGCATCAAAAACAGTGTTCGAAGGGTTCATGGCGATTTGATTCTTTGCTGAGTCTCCGATGAGTCGTTCGGTGTCCGTGAAAGCCACGTGAGATGGTGTGGTCCTATTTCCCTGATCGTTTGCTATAATTTCAACTCTATCGTTTTGCCAAACACCAACAGCCGAATATGTAGTTCCGAGATCGATACCAATTGCAACCATTATTAGGTATAATCAGTACATAATTCTTTAAAATGGTTTACGTTATAAACAAAGTATAAATGTAATTGATAATATTATATATGCAAATTAAAATATCAAACGAAATTTTAGATAAATTTGAGATGAAAAATCAAGAATATATTACGAAAAATAAAGAGTATTATGAAATGAAATCTGGTAAACAAGAATATCGTTTATATTCATATCTTTCTACATTTTTTGATAATACAAATATATTAGACGTCGGTACATTGTATGGTGTTAGTGCAATATCACTGTCGCATAATAATACGAATAAGATAACAAGTTACAATCTAGTCGACGACATATTAGATGACAATAATGTGATATATTCGAAAAACAATGTAGAATTCAAATTAAAGAATGTATTGGATGATTTGAATCATGATTTGATTTCTAATACCAAGATCGTGATGATTGATATTGACCATGTAGGAACTGTTGAAAAACAAATCATAGATCGATTACTAGAACTTGATTTCAAGGGTATTATTTTATTGGACGATATTCACATTCCATGGAAAAAACCAGTAAATCTAAACGAAAAAATGAAAGATTTATGGGAAAATCAATTAAATTTTGATAAAAAATTAGATGTTACAAAATATGGTCACTGGTCTGGCACGGGGTTGATTGTTTTAGATAAAAATATAGATATTCTATTAGAATGAAAATATCTTGCATATGTCCTACATATGATCGTTATTCATTTTTGAAAGAATCAATCAAAATGTTTTTGAATCAGACATATCAAAATAAAGAACTTGTTATCATAGACGATTCACCTATCAGATTCAATATGGATAAACACGTTTCAATCAAGTACATTCATATTCCAGCAAAAAATAAGTTATCGATCGGTATGAAACGAAACTTGGCAATCAAACATGCAACCGGCGACATCATCGCGTTTTGGGATGATGATGATTACTATCATCCAAAACGATTACAACATCAATATGATTTCTTTGAAAAAGATTGTATACTTTTATTCAAAGACACATTATATTATCAGTTACCAGAAAGAAATCTATATCACGCGTCTCAAAAGAAACAAAAGGAGTTATGGCAATTTCATGGACACATATTGACATCGATGATGTTTGATAAAAACATTTGGAAATATTTCAAATTCAAAAATGTTAATATCATGGAAGATTTATATTTTGTAAAATCGGCGACAAAGGTCTTTGATTACAAAGTAATAGATAATCCAAACATGTTCGTTTATATAAAACATCCGAAATGTACATGGTATTTTGATTTTTAATATGTTCAATATTATACATGGCCAAAAACACAACATGCAAAGCGTCCGGAACTACTCAAAAAGCATCGGCACCCAAAGCGACCGGATCTACTCAAAAAGCATCGGCACCCAAAGCGACCGGATCTACTCAAAAAGCATCGGCACCCAAAGCGACCGGATCTACTCAAAAAGCATCGGCACCCAAAGCGACCGGATCTACTCAAAAAGCATCGGCACCCAAAGCCTCCGGAACTAATCAAAATAAAGCGGCATCCAAAGCGTTCCGATCTGAACGATTAGAATATCTTAGAGAATATAAAAAAAATGTAATGAAACAACTACAAGCAAATAATCCAACTCAAAATCAACGTATTATCAAACAAAATGCAAGTAACTTACGAAACAAACATTTGAAAGAAATAATAGTAGTCAATAATGCACTTGAGAATATGATTTCTGATATAAATAAAGAATATGTTAATACAAACCATTCGAAGACTGTTGCTAATATTGCTTTTAAAGATCCTTTGAATGACCTCTCTACACACAATTTTTCAAAGTCAAAAGCTACATTTCAAAAAAATAAGGAATTAAAAAACAGCATTAAAATTAAGAATGAAAAACATTCAATATTGAGACTTTTACAGAAAAAACACTATAATATGCTTCCGTATTCAAAAGGTAACAAACAAGGTCGAAGAATCTATGCTTCGCAATTGAAAAATGCAGGTATGGGTACCAATAATACAAGTGTGGGAATGGAAAAATCCATAGCAAATTCAACTAAGGGTTTCTCAAAAACCGCTATGCAAAATCATGCACAAATGGATGCTAAATATACATTTACTGAAACGAAAAACAAAACCCAGTTGGTTTTGAAAAATAAATTGGGTGAACATGTGCAATCTTTAACTAACGCTGGGGTACCAAATACGAAAAAAATACATGTTACACTGAATAAAAAGGTCCGAAGAGATCCAAAACAGAAGCATCGATTTGTTCGTTTTCATGTTTCCGTGTATCCAGATACGGGTAATATCAAACATGGTACTTTTTACTTTCATTATTTACCAGATTCGGGCGAATATAAACTTACAATAATTCAATTACAAGAAGACAGGACTAGTAATTTATCAAATAAAGATTTTGAGCTTGCTAAGAAAACTGCAAAAGAATTTGTCCAAACGTTATCTAACGTGATCTAAAAATTCTAATTCGCTTCGATTAATTCAAATCCAATTTTATTCGCTTTTGTTTTATTTGTATGTTTCAATAAATTTGTTGTGTTCGAATTTGACAAATGAAGCAATTTGACTTCCGAGTCGCTTTCGTGATAACTTACTATAAAATCGTTTTTATAATTTTCAATTCCAGCGGGGAATACCATGAGATTCGGCTTTCCATCAAATAAAATAAAAAAGTCGCTACATTTTTTCAGTTCCAATGACTTTTTGTCCAGAGTAAACATGAACATACCATAAATATAATAATAATGAACACCTGGTTTCAATTTATTTCCATTGTATGTACTTTTGAATGTTTTGATTTTGTAGATATCTTTTAGTTTTTTGATAAGTAGATCTAATGGAGATCCTTTCGGAAACGATTCTGTAGCATCCATTATAAATTTAAAATGGCCAAGACTGATTAACTCTTTGCTTCCGTACGGGACTAACGGTGTACTACATGATATTTGTAGAAACCTTTTGAAAACACTAACTTTTCGGTTGTCGTAATAATCGACAATCTTTGAAAATAGAGTGCTATTTTTTGGTAGATACTTTTCACATTTGGGTGTAAAGACCGTCAATGGTGTCAGCATGTACATTACAATCATACATCTCTTTGTTTTTGAAGAATGGAATGTGATTCTTTTCGATTTTAAAATGAAGTTTTGGACATACCATTCTTATATTAGAATACGCAGGCATCAATGTTTTGTAGTTCATCTTCATATCCGATACCATAATCAGATCACAACCTTCTTCATTTGCATATTTGTTTATCAGATTTCGATCTTTGAGACCAAGTTTCTTTAACAATTTCTTTTCAGGCCACTTATGTACTTTGTCTTTCTTATTTACAAAATGAAAACAAGTTTTATTCAGTTCTTTGAATTCCCTCTGAAATAATTTTGGGTTTAATTTTCCAAACAAATTATAAACGATTGTGATTTTACTTTTATCTCTGGGATTTTGAATCATTCGCATATCAACAAGTCCATTATTGATCGGTGGGATTGTAACTTTCAAAACATTCATTTTGAAAGATTTCTTGGATATTTTCAATAATGCGAAAGCGGTGCCATCATATTGTGAATGTTTCCAAAAATTATACCACGGATGACCGCGATTCCCTGGGAACTTTGGAATTTTTAACCAATTCAATCTTTTCCATACTCGGAAACTTAATAGATATATTATATCTTTTGTAGTTTCTTTCACTTTGACGATACTCGGTGTGAAACGAATTATATATTTGCTATTGTTCTTTTTTATATTCGCTTTTAATTTCGATTTATTATGATTTAAGTTATGTAATGTTTCGATTTTCATTATATAATACTATTCAATAAAATCTTGACCGACGTTTACAAAATCTTGATCGACGTTTACAAAATCTTGTCCACAAGACCATATTCTAAAGACTCCTCTGCTGTGAGACACAACTCCTTTTCTAGTAAATTATTCAAAGTCTTTGTTGGAATGTTACTGTGTTCAATATATATTTTTTTGAATATGCTCATCATCTTTTCGGAATTTTTCATTTCATCCTTGAGTTCCGCGAATTTTCCCCAGAATTCGGTTCGCAATTGATGTATCAATATACCTGCATGTGATCGCATCTATCTCTCTTTACCGGCCAATAGTAAAAATGTGGCTGCACTTGCACAATACCCGTCCACCACCGTGACCACCGGTACTTTACACGCTTTGATTGTATCCATCGCATTAAGACCTGCGAATGCGTCTCCACCTTCACTTTGTATATATATTCTCTATTCGTCGTAAGTATTTGTGGAAATACTACGGGGCCTTGGAGTATTTCCCACAATACTTGGAGAAAATCGCCTAATAAAAAATACGAAAATGTATAAATGTTTGGATTTATATATCTTAGGTTGTTAAATATGACCTATTAATCATCAGGAAAAATCTGGTTCATCGATATCGATCGATCTCGATGTCGCGCGCGCCGCTCGATGGACGTTGGGTGAGTACTAGTTTTCTCGTATATTTGTCGAGTAGTAGGTTCTACAAGTAGCGTGCTAGTAATCACCCCAACGGGCACCCTAGCGTCCTATATCGCATGAACATGATTCAATATGATATTTCGGACTACGAGAACTAACAACCGGACATTTTGTGAGATTTGAGGTGCATGGTTGAGTGTCGAGAAGGTGCCAGAACCTGGCAGACAGCGTACCAATACGTGTACACAAGTAGCATGCTAGGAATCGCCCGAATGGGCACCCTAGCGTCCTATATCGCACGAACATGATTCAATATGCTATTTCGGACTACAAGAAGCATCCATTGGGTATTTTGCGATATTCGAGGTGCATGGTGGAGTGTTGAAAAGGTGCCAGAACCTGGCAGACAACGTACTAGTACGGTTATACACAAGTAGCATGCTAGGAACCATTCCAATGGGTACCCTAGCGTCCTATATCGCACGAATATGATTCAATATGCTATTTCGGACTACGAGAACTACCCACCGGGCATGTTGTGAGATTTGAGGTGCATGGTTGAGTGTTGAGAAGGTGCCAGGACCTGGCAGACAGCGTACACGTACGTCTACACAAGTAGCATGCTAGGAATGATCCCGGTGGACATCCTATCGCCCTATATTGCACGACCATGCTTCAATATGATATTTTGAGGTGAAAACCCAAGATATTGTGCAAAAGAATATGCACATTGTATGCGTGTGTGTGTCTCAAAGCTAGTATTGTGGGAAATACTAGCATTTCAGGATATTCTGAGCATTCCACGGCGTCCATTATTATCACAAATGCTCTAAACAGCTCGTCATATCTCGACGAAAGTGTCTTCGGAGGACCGAAAATTTGAATATCGCACTTTCAAGGGGTATGTGGTGTTTTACGACACTATACGCAAGCCTATGCCTTCAAAAAACTGCCCGTGTGGGTATTCGTGATAATGGCCATGATGTCATTCGACATCGTAGGACTCGAAAATGAGGTGTATAAGGTGTATCGCCGCTATCGTGGGACCATGAACGCCATAAATGCCGATATCATAACTTCATTTAAGGTCTTTGACATATTTTGGTAAGGGTGCGGGCGTGATTCGTGAGACGTGTCGTGAGTCGAGGGAGCAAATCCACGTAGTATTTCCCACAATACTAACGTAAATACGTGCCGCTTGCCAGAATATCCATCATACATCATCAAACAAACAAAAATTTCAGACTTTAGTATCATATATGCAAGATATATTCACCCCTTGTCGCATAGATAAGTGAAAGACATGTGTGCATGCGTCTAAAGTTGAAAACCCTATGATTTGCGCCCGAGGTCGAAATCCGGCTTGATTCAATGCACTTTGGGTGTCACCATAAAGGGCTTGCGCGATGGTACTTGCCACGCCCAAACCCCCACACCCAATTCACAGTTTCTCAATCGAACCTATGCCTTAAAAAAACACTAAGTGCGCGATCGCCAATCGACCATTAAGTGCTCCTAAAGTGGGCCACTTTGAGGGCCAAAATCGTAGTATTTGTGGCAATACTACGCGACGACGAATAGAGAATATGTATATATTCGGACATTTACCTAACTGATAATCGTATTTCAATTTGATCATCTTGGATTCCAACTGTTTCAATTCTCTACACAACTGACAGATACCGTTTCTTTGAATTTCACCATAATAATAAATACGATTGAATTGGACTTCCACGATTGGTTCTGTGGTATCCTCTTCAACTTCCACTGTCGCGATTTTTTTAAATTTTGCATCCGAAGATCGTTTCATTCTATATTAGCCTATGTATATATGTCTTAAATTGATTTCATTATTATTCTTATTTTTATTATTTTTATTGTTGTCAAAATTATTATAAGGTATAACAGAAAACAAATAATAAAAATAATGCCGGTGTGTCCAAGATGTGGTAAATGCATGTCTTCCGAACAAGCCTTAATGTATCATCTCAACAAGAAATATAAATGTTGCACATGGAAATGTTTCGCATGTAATGAAATATGTAATACGAAATTTCAATTACAAATGCACGAAATGAAATGTAGCAAAATAATACAATCAAAAGATAATATCGATATAGATTATTTATTGAATGTTTACAATAATCTTCCAATCGGTGTCATTGAAATTGACAATAATCAGATCAAACGAATCAATAAAATTGCTAAAGAGAAATTACCCGATTCTGATATGGATATACGAACTATCGAAAATCATGTGAAAGTTTTATATAAACATTCCGATATGATCTTTTGTATGTAAATAATTATTTATGAGTATTTAAGAATATATACTAATAACTAATTCTAAGATTCAATGTCGAAATGTCCTCGATGTGGTAAAACATTCGCATCGGAACAGTGTCTTGATTATCATTTGACCAAAAGAAAGATAAAGTGCAATGTATCAAATTGTGATATGTGTAATCAAATGTACAATTCTAGCAGAAAACTCAATATTCATAAAGTGACTTGTTTGAAAAATATTTATGATGTTAAGCTGAATATAAATATAAATAAGGAGATTGTTTGTATATCATTCGAAAAATTGAAAAATATATGCATATACGTATTTGATAAACCGTTATTGAATATGTATACACATAATTGTGAATATTATATTGTAAATAATAATAATATGCTAATTTTAGAATTCGTTGATGATACTAAAAATGACCTTAGTAAGATCGTGTTGGACTCTATAAAGAACATGCATATCATGATATATAATCCTTCGGAGATAATTAAATTGAAAGAAGCGACATCTTTACCAAAAATATGATAATACCGATTTAAAGATATGATTAATGATTAATATCAATGGAGTCATTGCATCAAACATTCAAGAAGTACAGTGAAAACGATGAGGCTATGAAGGAACTGCGTCGACAACTCAAAGAACTCAAGACTGAAAACAATGATTTGTCAGAGATCATATTGAATGCCATGGAATCGTCTGAGGTCGATATGTATAATCACGGACCTAGTAATTGTGTTTTCAAACGTAAGAAAAAAGTTTCTAAAGCGTCGATTAATAAAGACACACTATGTTCTGGGATCTCGCATGTGCTGACTGAAGCGAAATTCAAGAATTGCGATAACAATGACGAAAAAGCGGACTTCGCTGCAGATTATATCATGAATAACCGTGAGGAGAAAGAAGCATTCGTATTAGAACGTAAACAAAATAAGTAAAATTAACTTACATAAAGATATATCATATGATATATGAATAGATGGAACATGATTCAATCGGTAAACTAATGAAGACTATTGATTGTCTTGTTGGCAAATCGCAACTACGAAGAATTGATTCTAAATTGATTGACGTCATTCAAACTAAAATCAATTCATTAGATTATGAAAAGATTATTCAATTTATCAATGGACCTCATGAATCCTTGATTGTATACATTCTGTTTGATGAATTCAATCCGGTGATAAAATTCAAACAAAACATTTACATGTACAAAAATGAAAAAGACTTATATTTAGCAATAAGCTTTGAAGAAATATCTTTATTTCTTTTCAGACAATTAGAAAATGTATTGAAAACATATATGAGAAAGTGTGTACGATGTAATAAAGACAATGATCTGTTCCGTACGACCTTTGAATCAAATTATAGACTATTTTTGAAAAACAAAGATATCTTATTGAAAAAAGTATTACACGAGTACACATGATGACCCCATAAGTCACTTAAAGCCAACTTGTAATTGTAGTGAAAACGTAAAACATGTTTAAAGTTGGTGAAATATTCTCAAGCGAGTACCTATTGTCCGAAGATTGTGAGTTTAAAGTACCTCTTCACAGGCAGAATGCTGCAACCATTTATCATGATCTTCCAATGAAAGATGAAAAATACTCGGTGTACGATATAATTGATGATATCATATTTTTCAAACCATGTGTAGTAGAATGTCCAAAACAAGAAAGGCCTATGTATTATAATTATTTTGAATGTACAAAAGTCAATGTAAGATTTTGTATGATAAATGGTAATCTATGTCACATTGGTGATGATATTGTTTACAATACAAATACCAACGAGCCAACTGTATACAAACTTGAGCAAAAGATATTTAATATTTAATTATTATTTTTTTCGTATATACAATTATTAAGATGACATAACTACTAGTGTACCGACTATAGCGTACCACAAACCCTAAAGACGATAATAACTAAATAATAAATACAAGAAATAATTACGTAATAAATAGGGAATAAATTACGTGATTAAATGTGAGTACGATAAAAAATAAATAAAAAATCTACAATAAAAAATAAATAAAAAATCTACAATAAAAAGATAAAGATAAAATTGAAAGTAAATAAAAAGTAAATTAATTAATGTTTCAATAAGATATATGTTAATTGTTCTTAAATCATTTATTCATCATCACTTTCTTCATCATCACTTTCTTCATCGTCACTATCAAACACAATACTTTCGGAATCATCGTCTTCGATACTTCTAATCATTAAAGCACATATTAAGGCGTTATGGATATCATCGAAGTCAATAGAAATTTTAATATTATATCTTAACATTAAATAGAATAAGTCATCTAACATAACACATAATTCATGACATTCCTCGTTTCGACAAAATATAATTATAGCATGTAAATCATCATATTTATCATCAAACAATCTTCTTAAATGCCATTTGTGAATTTCGTACCATTTTTCGACCTTTGAAGTATTCATATTATAAAGTTGATTCTCAAGGCTTTCATAATATAATTTAAATGAATGTAATAATATCATTTCTTTAAAAACATCTTCCATTTCAAGTTGATGTTTCATAAAGTAAATCTTTTCTTGAAGTTCAATTGGAAGGTGATTAAATGTGGTAGTCATTCTTGCTTTGTTTACCCTATTGAGTTACACTCTTTAAGTGGATTTTATTTTTGAGGTTTTTTGTCCCCCTGAAAAAAACCGAAGAAATTTATTACTAAATATACGGTATACGTATCAATTCCAATACAAAACGTAAAGTGTTATTTGCAAATTGTTCACCGGAAATGTCCGTTATTCTTAACTCAACTTCGTCATCAGCTTCAATATAATTTACACTTGAATTTAATGTAAATCTTTTTGCTTTTGTGGTATTGACCGTTATCGTTGAACATCTCAAAAAATATTCCGTACCAATCTTTGGTTGAATTGAAGTATCGGCGTGTGTTATCTTGAACTTGATATCGTCTGTACCATCAGTAGCTATAGTAGCAAAATCCAAGTAAATAATGAAACTATCATTAGGAAATTGAATGGTTCGTATATTTTCATTTCCGGGTGCTGAAAGCGTAGTTACTCTTGAAATTTCTTCATAATTCAATTCTTTATTTACTTTCAAAATATTTATATCCGCGAAAGGAGTTTGAACAGTATCAGCTTTTATTAAATTAGCACCTCGGATATCACCTAACATATTAATTCTAAAAAATTCATTTGATGGTATATCAGGTCGTTTTCGAAACTGCAAAGCATACACTGAATCAACTGCTGCTATATCAACCAGTGATGTATTCAAATCTATAAATGTTGAATTAGCAGATTTTGGCCCTTGTAATTCTAAATTTGTCTTGGAACCTAATTGTGCATTAATTATAATGTTATTGCATTCTATATCACTACATCCTATTATATCACCTTTCATATTGATACTAAAAAATTTAGGTACAGCTGAATCAGGTTTCGTTTGAAAATTTATAAAATATATCGTTGAAACACTCGATAAATCTACACCTGAGGTATTTAAACTTATGAAACTATTACCTGATGTTTTATTTCCAAATAAATCAAGATTTGTGGTATTATCTGGTGCGACCAGTTCTGTTTTTCCATTGATTTTTGCATCACCGTTTACTATCAAACCGAAAGTTGTATTTACTTGCAGTTCACTGCCTGTAACGATTATAACACTATTATCAGTTCCATCCTTCAATTCAATTTGTGCCTTTCCATTATTTAAAATATTTTTCAAATATCGAAAATTTATAATTGAAGTATTCAAAACGTCTCTGCCGTATAAATTGTTTACGTATACGTCACCAACGGTCCTTTCTATATCATTACCACCGGGTAGGTTTTGCCACTTAGTAGACCCCCCGGTAGGAGCATTTCCATTAACCGTATCACATTGTATATTTTTACAAACAATATCATTTCCAAAAGAAGACATCTGATATATATATATATATTAAATCACAATTTAAAATCAGGTTTAATCCAAACCAATAATCCTGAACCCGAGATTGTTATAACTTTACTTTCCATACACACACCGATAATTCCAACATTATTGGTAGTAATTTGTGAAGAATTGACTGAACCTCCCGCGGCACAACCCAACATTTGACCTTTGACATAACTTCCATCAATAGCTTTGCAAGTTGTAAAACCTTTTGTGCAAACAAAACAAGAATTTCCGGTTGTTGAATTTTGAACACAAACTCCAATAGGCATACAATTTTGATTAGATTGACTTGCCGAAGCTGCATATATTTTTACACCATTTACATCTGAAAAATCATCAGAAAATTGAACAATATCTCCAGCATTTATTGTAGCTCCGGTATTATTTACAAAAGTGAATACATCACCTGTATGAGGAACCGGACTTGTGGGTAATGTTGCCGAATATGCATTTGTCAAACCTGTCAAAGGAATTCCTGAGGTCGTCAATGATGATGTTGGCGTTGTATACGCCCAGTCTATGCTACTTACAAGTCGTATAGCACTACAATCCAAATCTCCGCTTAAATTAATGTTATTTCCAGAATTACCGACAGCCAAAACTTGACTTAATGAACCAATACTTCCAGAATTTATTGCACCGGTTCTAACTTCATTTGATGCAGAATCATAATATAATTGTAAACTTTCTGAAGATACATCAGGACTTGCTCGGATAGGTCTAATATAACAAGAATTATTTACCCCAGCATTAAGTTCAAGACCGCTTGCGTTCAAAATTATTGTATTATCAATAGCCGTAGCACTTTGTGAAGAATTTTGACCGCTCAAAGCACCAATATTAATAGAATTCTCGCCAGCCAAATATTCACCCGCGAATTTTCCAATATTGACTGAATTCACGGAAGCAAAGCTTTGCCCAGCGTCGTCCCCAACGTTCACGACGAAAGCATTACATTGATTGTTGCCGGCCCCGCTGCCTATGCATATTGAATCGTTCAAACAATTAAAAGCCCCACTATTTCTGCCTATCAAAACCGAACGGTTTGCATTTGGAAAACCGTCATTTTGAGTCGATTCGCCAATAGAGACCAACCCGTTACCCGCTGTACCCGCTTTAATTCTAAATAAATTTCCATCACATTCTTCTTGATTTATTATAAGTTTTCCGGTTCCCGTAAAAGAAATATCATTTGTGGTAGTTGTACTTCCTTGGTCGGTAACAGATTGTAAATTTTGGTTAGCCCCGGAAGGCAAGTTTTGAAGCAAAGAACCGTCACCAATAAATTTTCCAGAATTCAAAGTGATATCACCGGTGTTTAAAATCAGAGGACCATCATTAAGGAGCACACCTGCTCCAAGTGGTTCTACATTCAATGTGGTTTGCATAAATGACCATTCATTTATACCATTGTCTCCTATTTTCAATCTTGTTTGAGGAACAGGGTCTAAAGATTTAATTTCAAAAGAACTATCAAGTTCATCCAAACCTATAGAGAATTTTGATTTACTTGCAGGATTGTTCAAAATGAAATCATAAAAATTGATATTATTAACCAAATTTAAATCACCATCAGTTTGTAATTTCATGAATTCTCTTTGATTATTCACATCAGAATTATCAATAAAATCAATATCATTTTGATATAAAAAATCTGAAGCCATATGAATTGTTTGACAAGGGTTTGAATTATCACCTATTTGATTTACATTTATTTGATTAATTGTTAAAGGGTCAGGAACATTTGTAGATGGAGTTTGTTTACCATTAAATGTACTTGCAACTACATTATTTCCAAATGAAGACATTATATATTATACATTTATTTATTATTTTATGATTCAGGAGGAGGAATTGATGCCATTTTCATAAAAATCTGAGCTGGTGCAGTACCACCCGCACTTCTATACCCATACAATCCATTGACGGGGACAATATTATTATTTGGCGGTGTGTTTGCGGCACCGGTTATAACAGGTAATCCAGCCATACGAACTTTGCATTTATCAGTTAATGCAGCCATATTGAGATAAACAACACCAGGGTCTTTGCTTTGAGAACCATCGATATCCATCATGATATCAGCTCCAACCATTTGTAAGGTTGTTCTTGTTGTTTTATCTTTAGCACCAATAAACACACCGTTATTTACTTTGATATTCTTATCTAAAACAAAATCATTTCCGAATGAAGACATTATATACTATATCCTATAATTTAATTTTATTTCACAAAGAATGTCGGAGCCAAAGGTGCCAGTTTATTGTTTAATGGATGAATATTGGGAAATGAAAACATAGCATTTTGTTTTGTAATTTTATTACCGTGTCCTAATGTATACGATTTGAAACCTGACATAGGGTCCACATTAGAAACTCTTGCCGGTGGTCGCAAATCTTGTATTGTTTTACATGGAACAATCATCATCGAAGAACTTCGAAAGCCTGAAGTTAACATCATATTTGGTAATTTAACATCGACTTTTCCTAATGGTTTATTTCCTAAGTTTGAAGCAAAAATTTGTCCCGCTTGTTCAGCCATAATTATATATAATTACAATTAAATTAGTTTTTATACAACCACTTCAATCATTCTTCCCATACCAATACGAATGATACTTGTACATTGTGCAATAATAAATGTTTCGTTATTCGTCAAAGGTGTTTGAAGTGGGTCTGCGGTCGATGATTTTTGAGTTTGAAGAAAGAATGAAGAATTCAAACCCCGGGTATCTATTCCACTACAATTACGAGGTCCCATACCGGGCATAGGCATATTTAATCGAAGCATAGCAGTCCAATAAGAATTGTACCAATTTTCTAAAGAATTAACTTTACAACCTGAATCGTCAGAATAATTATCAGCTTTACCAATAGTGACCAAGTTAAAAGCATCGAGAGCTGTGGCACGATAATTAGGATAATAAATTGAGTTGACATTATATTGCCAAGATTGAATGTCTCCGGAATAAAATCTAAAATAACTTGGAACGAAAGTAGCACCTATTTTATTATCAATTTTATGCAAACCTTCATTAACAGAACTGTAATTTGAAGGCCTTTGAACAGCGTATAACATATCCAAAGATTGTGCCGACAAAGAGAATCGATTCGATTTAGTCATTTCCGTTTGAGTATCTTGAAAGGTAAAATAATTAGTGAAAGGCATCTCAATATAAGAATCTTCTTTTAGTTTTCTTTCGACAGCACTATCGTAAACACCATTTGAAAATGTAATTGTTTCAATTGTAAAATGCAAATCAGTCAATTTCCATGTCGCTTTTGCAGCAAGTTCGGCAGCCGCGGTTCCATTAAATCCATTTCCGGCTCCTAAGGACTTTTGGTACGCTCCAAGAACTTCCGGACCATGCATGAAGAAACGAATTTGGACACTAGGAAGTAACGCAGTATCCAGGTAGTCAGGTGAAGATTCCCCTATAAATTGTAGGAAATTATTCAAAATATATGGTCTTTCTTCTTGATAATAACTATCGGTATTAACATTTATTTCTTGATTTTTCAAAACTCTTTGATAAGATACTTCTTTATTCAACGTTGTTTTAAGATTGTCCAAAACCGCTGATACCGTTGAATATTGACTCATGCCACTCGAAATAGCTATTCCACCGCTGTAAATTTCTACACGAGAAATCAATTTTTCGATTCCATTTGGCAAAGTTGTGATAACTAAATCAGGTTGGGTTGCGGCGTCCGTACAAGCTATGGCAGGATTGTTAGCACGACCTTTACAATGCATACTTAAACTTTTCAGATTACACAAAACATTAACTGGAAGATTCAAAGTTATAACACCGTAAGGATTTACTTCGGTCAAGTTTGTCGTTTCAAGACGAAAATACTGAGTACTATATCCACTTAGTTTTTGAAGTCCAAATGCAAGACTATACGGTAAAGACATTTTTCTATAATATATATAATATAATTTTAATTCACATATTCTTTTAATTTTAAAGATAATGCATAATTTATAGATTGTTCATTTCCATTTCGGGAAACGGCTGTAGGAATTAGTCTGGATTTATTATCGGTAATTGAAATTCTTAATTGAGAAAATTGAGAAGCTTGCACATCGATAGAAAAGTTTTCATCATAATCTAAATAAGTAATAAATTGATTAGTTAAATCTGACGGTAACAATATTTTCCCTAAAATGTCACTACTAATGATTTGATTTTCTTTAAAATTATTAGAAAGATTTGTGCTTTGTAAATTATTTGTGGGCAACGTAGTAATTCTTAAATAAATAGCATCGTTGGTTTGTAAATTACCGGGGAATTTGGAAATAAATACTTCATCTACGGTTCCGATATCGAACAAATCTTCAATCTGTGAAATGTTTGTAAGACCAGCAACTGATTTGTTTGTTTGTCCCCCTAATATTTGGTCGACATCGTTATACTTTCCTGGTGAATTAAAGATATCATTCAATGCATCATCTAATGGACTGCCAGGCACTGCTTGGAAATCACCGGTTATCGAAAATGCAACAAATTTGATATTGGGAGCAGGTTTACTAAGTGTAATGGTGAAATGTCCAGAAATTGCATCGTAAGTAACATCAACGCTATCCGCAGGTTTTGCAAACCCAAAGTTGTCGACAAGAACATCTAAAATAATCGTTTCTAAAATAGTTTTAATATCATCTAAATCTGTATAATTTCCATCAGGTATTCGACATTCATACAAATCATCAGAAGTCGTATTAGCTATATAGAAAATTCCGTTATATTCATTGATGATATACCAAGTCTTTGCAGCCGAAAAACTGTTTACAATTATCTTCAATTTGTTTGTATTTTTATAGTTTGTTAATTGTGTTGGTATATTGATATTGATAATTCTGGAATCACCAAACGATGAAAGGTCTTCACTTGATAAATAAAGTGTACGTTCAGATATTACACTCATGACTATCTCTATTTATAATATCAATATAGTTTTTATTCATTTCAATATCTTCCTTTGAATCTCTATTCAATGGTAAAGGTAATTCAATGTTTCCATTATACATATCGTCATATAGTTTTGGTCTTTTGATATAATCATCAACAATCAATTCAATATGAAATGTGGATAAATCAGGGTACAAAATCTGAGCATTTTTTATTAAGTGTTCACGTTCCATAATTTACCAAAAGATTATTATTTTCATCTTTAATCATATTTTCATTGATGGATGTATACTTATTTGATTGTGATTTATCTATACTTCTATCAAATGATGTCATTCTTTGAGGACCTTTGTTTGATATATAATCAGCCAATAATCTTGCTTCTAAGGGTGCGTCGTCATGCAAGTAATTTTTGTCGATATCGAAATTTACTCCTAACAGTCCTAATGGATTCAAATCTTCTGAAATTCGATTGTTAAATTCATCACTTCCAACATTTTTTGATGAAAGATTTCTTGCGTCATTCAAAGCATTTCCGAACATCAACACATCAAGTCCGGTCCCTATAGTATTAAATGTAGATTTCAATAAATTGACTTTATTAACTTTGTTATTCTTTGGCATTTGAAAAAATTGTTTGAGATTATGCGGCGAAGTGATATATTGATACGGTGCTTTGAATAAATCATAAGGGTTCTTGTTTTCGAAGTAATGAAACAACTTTCTATTTGAATTTGATGGTACTTTTAAAGCTCCCGCAGTGGCCCAATCAGTTACAACTCGATGAATATTTTGTGGTGAATTACCATTGACCTTTGGGGTGAATACATGTGATAGAAATGGATTGAACGTCGTCGATTTAACATTGAATTTCTCACCGACATGAATGGATTTCGCACCGCCCAAAGATGTCCCTAACAATTCAATGTCATGATTAGGATACTTTTTCAATGTGTCTAAATATACCTTTTCAGCTCTTAAAAATGAATCTCGTGTTTCATGTTTACCTTTAATCACCGAAAATATGTCCGCTTTATCTTCATTTAAGTAGGATGGATTTGACGACGCACCGTGATATGCAATATGTATTTGATTATTTCCATTATTGAGTACTACGGCGTCATAATTTGAAAGCTCCGGGTCGATATTGAATCGATTGTTAAGAATATCTTTATTCAATTGTCTTTGAGCGGTCCCATAGGTGTTATGTTCATAACCGCCCGGAAATAACAAATCAGATTGATAATTTCTTGAACCGAGATAAGAAGATATTCCGACATGATATGCTTTTTCCCTAAGACTATTGGAAAACGATTGTTGAATTTGTGACGGTTGTAAGTCACCTAATTGTTTGAACAAGCTATTCATTTGAATTCTATATCGTTTCTTTTCACTTTCATTTGACTCATATCTTTTATTCAAATCTGAAACTGAATTAGGAGTATCCATGTTATTAGGAAAACTGAATATCTTACTTGATGAATTCAGCACTTTGTTATTGCAAAAATTATTCAACGGTGAGCACAAAGACCCTTGCATACTAATATAATAACATAGACTATATAAATGCCTTGTAAGTATTCAATATCTCAATACACTAAAGATAAAGCAAACAAATTGAATGTATATGTCAAGATATCCACAAATAAAGATAAGAAGATTGATGTGTTTGATAAGAAAACTGATGGAAAAGTAGCGAGTGTCGGTTCGTGCGGTATGATGGATTATCCATCTTATATTAAGTTAAAAGGTATCAAGTATGCGAACCAAAGAAGGAAGTTGTACAAATTGAGACATAATAAATACAGAAATAAAAAAGGGACAAATAGTTATTTTGCTGATAAGTTATTATGGTAATAATGCGACAAACAAATGCAAGTATTTTGTAAATCTTCATAACCAAATGATGGATAAATGTTTGATAATATTTGATGACCCCCTCTAAAAGCATGATGATTGTTCGTTACCACTTGATTTAGGTTTCAATAACCATTCAATAATAGTCGACAATTACTCGACTCGATAACCGATGATTCGTAATTGATAATGTTCATTGATTACTCTATACTCTCCAAAGACTAGTCAATTAAATTTGCTAACTTAATGATGACAATCAATTGCTACTTGATAATATTCGATGACTATTTGACACTATTTAATGAGTACTCGATAATATTCGATGACTAGTCAATAGTATTCGATAACTATTCGATAATATTCGATGATTACTCGATAACATTCGATGACTATTTACTGTTATTCGATGACTATTCGATAATATTCGATGATTACTCGATAATATTCGATAATATTCGATAATATTCGATGACTATTCGATAATATTCGATGACTATTCGATAATATTCGATGATTATTCGATAATATTCGATGACTATTCGATAATATTCGATGACTACTCGATAATACTCGATAACTACTCGATACTGTTCGATGACTATTATTTAATATTCGATGACTGTCCGATATTGTTCGATGACAACTCGATGGCTAGAGTGTTTGTTTTGTTAATTTTCAACTAGATGTTTGAACTAGATTTTTGTTTCGATAATTTTCGATGACCACTCGATAATCTTCGACGACCACTCGATAACACTTGATACCTGCTCGATAATTTTCGATAACTTCTTGATAATAATCGATAACTACTCGATAATAATCGATAAATGCTCGATAATATTTGATGACTGCTCAATAATAATTGATGAGTGCTCGATGATATTTAATGACTACCTCACAATACTTGATGACTACTCGATAATTTTCGATGACTACCGAGGGACTGCGATTTTTTCAATTTTGGCCGGGAAAAAAGTCCCAAAATCGATTTTGTGCAGTGTTCAGCACGAAAATAATCGAATTTAGAAGAAATTTTTATATGGGGGTCATCAGATTATGTTTCCGCAGCTTTTTTATTTTTTTAAAAAAATCTTTTTTTCGTGTCATCTGTCATCCGGTGTCATATGTTATCTGTGTCATATGTCATATGTTTATCCGGTGACAGTAAATTTGTTGGTGTCATAGCAAACACTGTGAGCGTGACAGTAAATTTGTAGGCTATGACAGTATATTTGTTGGTGTCATTGCAAAGACCCTGGCTATGACAGTATATTTGTTGATGTCATTGCAAAGACCCTGGCTATGACAGTATATTTGTTGGTGTCATATAAAGTAATGAGCGTATGACAAGTGATTTTTTGAGTATGACAAGTGATTTCCAGTAGTCATATAAAGTCATGAGCGTATGACAAGTGATTTTTTGAGTATGACAAACCTCATCGAATATTATCGAACAGTCATCCAATAAAATTGAGCGGTCATCGAATATTATCGAACAGTCGTCAAATATTATCGAGTAATCATCAAATATCATCGAGCGGTCATCGAATATTATCGAGTAGTCATCGAATATTAACAACCAGTCATCGAATATTATCGAACAGTCATCAAATATCATCGAACCGTCATGGAATATTATCGAGAAGTCATCGAATATAATCGAGTAGTAATCGAACATCATCGACTAATCATCGAATATCATCAACCAGTCATCAAATATTATCGAACAGTCATCGAATATCATCGAGCCATCATCGAATATTATCGAGAAATCATCGAGTGTAATCAAGTAGTCATCAACAGTCATCGAATATTTTTGAGTAGTCATCGAACAACATCGAGTAGTCATCGAATATCATCGAACCGTCGTCGAATATTATCGAGAAATCATCGAATATTATCGAGTAGTCATCGAATATTATCGAACAGTCATTGAATATTATCGAGAAATCATCGGGTATTATCGAGTAGTCATCATACATCATCGAGTAATCATCGAATATTATCAACCAGTCATCGAATATTATCGAACATCTATCAAATATCATCGAGTCATCATCGAATATTATCGAGTAGTCACCGAATATTATCGAACAGTCATCGAATATTATCGAGAAGTCATCGAATGTTATCGAATAGTCATCGAACATTATCGAGTAATCATCAAATATTATCGAGTAGTCATCTAATAACATCGAGTAGTCATCGAATATTATCGAACGGACATCTAACATTATCGAGTAGGCATCGAGTATCATCGGATTCTACAACACTCACAGATTTCTCTTTTGATTTTCTAACATATTTCTTTTTAATGATGTCCATTTCAGCTTTATTCCCTAATTTCATAGTAACGATTTCGGCTTCTTTTATTGTTGGTTTAATTCGATTTTGTGTAGCCTCCAATTCTTTTTATTTTTCTAAAGGTTTTGCAAGTTTAATATTCTTTTTGGCTTCAAAAATGCATAGATTTTAGTCGTGCCACGGCATTTTTTGAATAGTCATTAAAGATTATCGATTTGACATCAAATATCATCGATTAGCCGTCGAACAGTATGTCCAAATTTAGTTGTTGTATTAGATAGATAGGCTGAATGTTTTTTACCTATTCTCTTCATGTCAATCCATAATTTATCTAAATCGAAAGGAATCTTGTCCCAAGAACAATTTGTTTGATTGTACGGTAAATCACAAATGATAAGGTCTATTGAATTTCTTGCAATGTTAGGGAAAATGTTAAAACAATCATCGTTGTGTAAATTCAACATAGTATTAGTTTCTAAAAAATAAAAAATTATTAAAATAAACATATATGAAAATATTAGAACTTTTTTGCGGAACAAAATCATTTTCAAAAGCATTAACGAAAGAATTCCCAAATTGTGAAATAACAACGTTAGATATTCTATCAAAGTATAACCAAACAATACAATGTAATATTATTGAATGGAACTATCAAAACATATGTGTTCCTAAAACATTTGATATCATATGGGCAAGTCCACCGTGTACGGAGTATTCTAAAGCACACCGACGCAAACCGAGAAATTTAGTATTGGCGGACGCTATTGTAAAACGCACCATTGAAATTATTGATTTTTTTCAACCGACATATTGGTATATTGAAAACCCGGCTGACGGTGGATTGTTACAACATAGAGAATTTATGAAACCTTTAGAAATATACAAACACACATGTTGTTATTGTAAATATGGATTTCAATATAGAAAAATGACAAACATATGGACAAACAAAGAACATCTAAATCTAGAAGTATGTAACAAATATACTCCGTGTGATATCAAACAACAATATAGCAAACACATGTATACCGCTCAACGCACACAATCATCAAATTCCAAAGACAATATAGGAATACGTAATGCATATGTCATTCCACAATTGTTAATAATAGATTTAATCAAAGATTTGAATATCAAAAGAAACAATCGAAAATTGTTTTTGGAGAATAGTTTCTTTTAAAAAAATAATAAACAAACTATACATATATCTTTAATGAAGATTGTAAAGGTAAAAGATATGAACATCGATGTGCCAAATGGAAGTGCTTTCAATATCAAAACCGGACCGAACATGTTAAAAGCTCATCAAAATTCAATTTTCATAGGCAAAAGAGGAAGCGGGAAATCAGTTGCGGTGACTAACTATCTTAAAATGTTGAAAAAAGAAGGGTCATTACATCGAATATTTGTAATAAGTCCTACATTTAATTCAAACAAAAAATTAATGAAATCATTAGATATCGACTCCGAAGATGTGTACGAACCCGACGATGGTGCAAATGTTATCAATGATATTATTCAAAAAGCCGAAGAAGAAAGAGATACATATTTGAAATATCATGAAGACTTGAAAAAATGGAATTTGTTGATGGAAAAATTAAATAATAGAAATATCTTTATCGATGATATCGACCCAGAATTATTGTTAGAATTTTTGACATCAGACGGTTTCGAAAAACCCGTCCATAAATATAATGGTGAACGACCTATATTGGCTGTTTTTGTCGATGATTGTCAATCAACGAATTTGTTTCGAACTCCTAAATTTCTGAATTTTATCACAAGACATCGACATATAGCTGATTTTGAAACCGGTGGGGCGTTAGGCGTATCATGCTTTATTTGCATTCAGAATTTCAAATCTCAGTTTGGAGGCTGTCCAAGAGCGGTGAAGAATAATGCAACTTCTTTAGGAGTATTTAAAATGAAAGACAAGAAAGAATTACAAGAAATATTCGAATCATGTTCCGGAGAAATCGATGAAAAGACTTTCTATGAAGTATATGCACATGCTATCAATGAACCACATTCATTTCTATTAATCGATTTACATAAGAAAGACAATCATCCATCGATGTTTCGAAAACGATATTCTGAATTCATAATTCCTGAAAAAATAAATCATAACTTATGAAGAAAACATCTTGTGAACGGTGTATAGCTATTTCGAAAAGTAGTGGAAATCAATGTAGAAACATGACTTGTAAATATAGTCCTTATTGTTATGTTCATAGAGTAGTAGATATAAAGGAAAGTAGTATTCCAAATTCAGGTCTTGGTATATATGCCAAAGAAGACTTGAAAAAAGATAAGTTAGTGGGTCGATACACCGTCGGCACGCAACGATTGACAATGAATGAATTACCTCCATTGAATCGAAGAACACATATTTGGAAAAAGAATAATAATCTGTTTTATGATGCATCGAAAACAAATTCAGTTGCCGGCAAGTTCAATGATTGTACCCCTCAAAATGCCAAAAGAATCAAATGCAAAAATAATGCTAAAATAAATTCTGTAGGAAATGTTCGATTAACATCAAATGTAAAAAAGAAGCAAGAGATATTTGTTTCTTATGGGAAAGACTATTGGAAAGATAAATGATACAAATATTCTTTTAAAATTCTGGAAACAATGATTTGAATGTTTTATGAAAATGAGGGTCTGAATTCAAAACGTCATGATAAGTCGGAGGGACCGCGTTTGGCTTTTGTTCCGTTTTTGAAACTTTGTCTTTCTTTTTTGATTTTTTGATAATCACTTGAGGTTGATGTTCATCGTCACTTGAACTACCCGAAGTTTCACTATCAGATTCCACAACAATCACAGGTTTCTTTTTTGATTTCTTTACATATTTCTTTTCGATTATTTCCGGTTCAGATTTTTGTTCGAATTTTTCAGTAATTTCAGGTTCTTTTATCGATGATTTTATTTTATTTTGAGCAGCCTCCAACACTTTTTTGTTTTCTAATTCTTTAGCAAGTTTGATATCCTTTTTGGCTTCAGAATTTTTTCTTCTGGTTTCCATAGCTTTTAATCGAGCAACTTTTAATCGTTCTAGAGTAGCCTCATCAGTAATTTTTTCACCTTTCTTGAAACCCATATTAGAATACACAAGAAAATAATTTTCTAATCATTACTTATCATTTCTATTAATTTTTAATGACTTTGATTTAAATTCTAACTCTAACTCTAACTTTAACTCTTACTCTAACTTTAACTCTAACTCTAACTAGAAAATAAAATCAGTTTAATGTATAATGTTTGAAATAAATACGTGTGATGTCTTTCAATTTGGGACAATTATCGTTGCTTTAATTCATGCTATAGGGTATAATATGAGACGGTCTCGATGTAAACAATTAGATTGTCTTTGTATAAAGTGCGAAAGAGATATCATGAATTCAAAAGAATTAAGTATTGATAAAAATGTGTTTGAATCTGCTTAAAGATTATAAGTTCTATATTATAACAATGAGTGAAATTGATACACATTCTCCTAAGTATATGAAGGTTACTTCTAAGAATGGTAAGGTGTATTATAAAAAGCCTTTAGATATGAATAGGAGAGACAAAGGGAAATATTATGAAGCCAACAAACCATTGTTACAAAAGAATCTAACCTTAGACCGAATTTTGTTAAATAAAAATGTCGGTGTTTCAACGATGGAAAAGCATGGTATAGATAAAGTAAAAATTGTTGAAATATTCTCCAATAAAATCAAAGAAAATCCTGAAGACTTTGAAAAATATATGGAAATTCAAAACAAATTTTTGGAAAGGTTGAATGTAACAAAAACCACCTAAAGAATACGTTACAATTTAGTAATAAGAAATATATTGTATAATAATAATGCCACCGAAAAAGTCTAATGATAAAGACAAAAAAGATGATAAAGGCAAAGCTCCATTGACCAAAGCAACGAAAACCAATCTCAAGAAAGTCAAAAACCATAGGGCCGGAAATTTGAAAGCATCAAGTTCAAGACAATTAACAAAGGAACAATGGAGTAAAATTAATCAAATTGAAAAAAAGAAAATAGACAAAGAATTTACCAAAGAAAATAAACAACAAAAATTACAATCAGAAATAAAGAAATTTGAAAAAGAAAATGAGGACTTAATAGTCCTTAATGAGTTGCTTTCTAGACAAGAATATGAAGAACAATTTACGGATAAAGACGTTACAAAAGATTTTGTCGATAAAGGTGGAAATTCCGGAGTATCTATGAAAATCAAGTTTAATAGATTTCTTAGTAAACCTTTGAATTATTGGATTAATTTGATTAATAAAAAAATTGACCAAGCTTCGGAAGATGTAAAACATTTTCAGTTTGGTGTAAACTTTCAAGATGGTTCTTCGGAATTTTTAAGTGCAAAAAATGAAATCGAATTTTACAAAAAAATAGAAGGAATGATTCAGTCCGGAGATGATAGAGGGGCTGTGAATTTCATCACAATTTCTTTATTAAATTTCAAAAAAATTAATGGAAAGGGCCAACCATTGTCGGTGCCAAAATCTGTGGAGGAATTAAAAAAGAAGAAGAGTTGCATTACCGTCAAGGATGAACAATGTTTTGCTAAATCTTGCATTATTATGAATTACAAAGATAAAAAAGACAATGAAGAAATAACATACAATATTTATAACAATGTTTGCAATAATAAGAAAAATCGTTTATCAAAAGAAGGTATAAATTTGATGCAAGAATTAGGATTTGATTCTCAAGACGGTATAGGATTTGATGATATTCATGTCTTTGAAGAAAAATTCAATAGAAATATTACAATTCATGGAATGACTGATTTAGGTTGTACAATTATGTACCCACCATCCAAGGAAGGTTTACCCGATAGACCTGAATGGAATTTTGTATATTACCATTTAAATTCAAGTATTGGACACTACGAACCAATAACGAAAATCGAAGCTTTTTATGGAATAGCCGACCGACCAAGATGTTGTAAATGCAAAAGTAAATTGTGTGACTTTTCAAAAAAGGGAAACAAACTGATTTTAAACTGCGAGGAAGCAATCTATTGTAAAGATTGTAATAATAAATTTGAAAATAAAAAATGTTATGATTTACATAAAAAAGGAACAGCTTGTCTATACTTTCATAGATGCAAAGGTGAATGCAAAAAATCATATGACATAAGAAAAGAAAAAGAGCACATTTGTGGGTATGAGTTTTGTCTAAATTGTAAATTATATTGTGACATGAGCACACATAAAAATCAATGTTACATTACACCAAAGAAACCAAAAGATGTTGTTGATGAAAGTAAAATAGGATTTTTTGATTTTGAAGCATACAATGAAACAAAGCACGAAGTGAATCTGAGTGTGACACAATATTCTAATGGAGAGGAATTTATTCACAACAATATTGAAGAAGCTTGCAAATTTTTATTTGCTAATAAACACAAAGGATTTACCTTTATAGCACATAATGGAAGCAAGTATGATTATGTACTTATTATAGAATATATAATGACAACAATGGATGAAATTCCTGAGACGGTTCAAAACGGTGGTAAAATAATGTATCTAAAATACCAAAACGTTACACTAATGGATAGTTATTTACATTTAACAAATCCATTGAGTAAATTTTCAAAAATCTTTGATTTGAAAGGTGAAAAGAAGGGTTATTTTCCTCACAAGTTTAATACCCCTGAAAATAAATCATACGAGGGTTCAATACCGGACAAAATGTACTATGGATATAATCAAATGAAAGGTGACGCAAGAACAAAATTTCTGGATTGGTATTCACAAATGATAAACAAAAAGTACTATTTTGTAATGGAAAAAGAAATATTAGAATATTGTCAAAGTGATGTTAGAATTTTACGATTAGGATGGATGAAATATAGAGAATTAATTTTGGAGTTAACAAATAAACAAATTGACCCTACGGCTTATTTAACGATTGCATCATTAACACAAACAATTCATAGGTTTTTGCATATGCCTGAAAATTCAATAGCTATTTTGAATAGTGTCATCAAAGGAAAACAACAATCAAGAGTAGGAGACATTTGGTTGGAATATGTAAAACATACAAATAAGATTGATAATCTAATCAAAGAATACAAAATTCCTCATTTCCATTTTGGAAACAATGAGAGACACAAGTATGTCGATGGATATGACCCTGAAACAAATACTATATATGAATTTCTTGGTGATTATTGGCATGGAAATCCAAAAACAAATGGTAAGAATATGTTTAGAAAAAATTATGCCACAAATAAAACATTTTATCAACTGTACGATGAGACCAAAAAAAGATTAGAAAAAATTCAAAGCCTTGGATATAAAGTTGTTGTAATGTGGGAAAGTAATTTTAAAGAATTACAAAAAAATGACAAAAATGTTATCGATTTTGTAAACAGTTATAACAAACCTATCGTTTTCAGAAATGCATTATTTGGAGGCAGAACAGACCCTAAAAAATTGTATCACAAATGTAAAGATAATGAAACAATTAGATATGTAGATTTTACAAGTTTGTATCCTTGGGTTTTGAAATATTGTAAATTTCCATTAGGACATTTTACAAAAATATATCAAGAAATTGATTTGAAAGAAGTCACTGATATTGAACAATTCTTTGGAGTTATAAAATGCACCATAATTCCACCAAATGATTTGGAAATGGCAGTGTTACCATTAAAGACCCTGGGACAGTCTAAAATGGAGAAGTTGACGTTTCCTTTGATAAAAATGACTGGAACTTGGTGTACCGAAGAAGTAAAATTAGCTTTGAAAAAAGGATATAAAATCGAGAAAATACATCAGATTGTTCACTGGGAAAATACATCTTATACTATTTTTGAAAGCTTCATTAATACATTTTTGAAAATCAAACAAGAAGCAAACGATTATCCTGAGTGGGTACAAAGCGAAAAAGATAAAGATTTGTATATTAAAAAATATTTTGAAAAGGAAGGTATATTATTAGAAAAGGATAAGATATATAAAAATGAAGGATTGAGAACTATTGCTAAATTATTTCTCAACAACTTGTGGGGTAGATATTGTTTGAAACCAAATAAAAGACAAAACAAATTCATGAATAGTGCTGAAGTATATGATATTTTATCAGATTCAAGAAATGACAATGTTCTAATTCAGCCAATAAAAAACAAAAATGGTGATGTTAAATACCAAGTTGGTTTTAATGTATTAGGTGAATATTCTGAAACGAACTGTACCGTCAATGAAGTTATTGGGGTTTTTACAACTGCACATGCAAGAATAAAATTATACAATTTAATGGACGATGTAGGATTCGACAAAGTTTTATATCACGATACCGACTCAGTGGTATACATTGAAAATACAAGTAACAATCACATCTTCAAAGAACAACTTGGTGATTATCTTGGAGAATTGACCGACGAGTTAGAAAACAAGACATGTATTGAATTCGTGGCAACCGCCCCGAAGAGTTATTCATTGAAATTCGATAATGAAACAACGATGACTAAAGTAAAAGGATTTCCATTGAATTTTGAAAATTCTCAAAGTATCAATCATGAAGAAATCAAAAACATCATTTTATATAATCACGAAAAAATCGTAGAATTGAAATATGATGTTCTTAGAAAACCAAGAAAAATTGATGAAAACAAACACTATGCAGCTCTTGGTATTGAAACACGAAGCGAAACAAAATCATTTTCATTGAATTATGATAAAGGATATATTCAGTGGGATACATTTAATATCCTACCCTGGGGACATAAAGATATTCCATTATAATAATGAGTAAGTCAATCACTGAAAAACAAATACAAGACTTTTATTTAGACCCTGAAATAGGATTGAGTGCCGTTTCACCCTTTACGACCAAATTAAAATCTCTTGGCTATAAAGTCACACAAAAACAGGTAAAAGAAGCTATCGAAAAAACTGAAGTCAATCAAACATTTTCTCAGAAAAAGAAAATCAATAGAAAAGATTTATTTCCTATTTATGGTAAAGACCCTAACAAGAATTATATTCAGGCTGATTTGGCATTTATTGAGAAATACAAAAGACAAAATAGAGGTTATTCAGTTATACTAACGGCTATCAATATCAATACACGGAAAAGCTATGCATATCCCTTAAAATCAAAAACGGTCAAAGATAAAAATAATAAAAACATTGAAAGTGCTGAGGGCATAATACCGGTTTTCAAAAAATTAATGAAAGATTCAAAAATGAATGTGTTAACAACGGACAACGGTTCCGAGTTTACCAACAATGCTATGAAAAAGTTATTGGAAGACAATAACATCGAACATTATCTGAATGAGCCTGAAGACCATTCTACTATGGGTATGATAGAACGATTCAATAGGACATTGAAATTGAAATTGAAAAAAATTGAAAAAAGTAAAGACACCGTAAACTGGATTGATTATTTAGATTTAGTTGTTAAAAATTATAATAGTACACAAAATTCTGCAAATATCGATAAATCAACTCCTGATAATATGAACCTAACAAAGACCATCAGAAATATTTTATTGAAAAGGAATAAATTGACTAAGCTTCTTGAAAAAATAGATATAAAACCGGGTGATAAAGTTAGGATTAAAATTAAAACTAAAACGTTTGATAAAGAATCTCAACGATGGTCGACAAAAATATATAAAGTAAAATCTATGAAAGGATTGAGTTATATCATCGAAGACGGTAAAGAAACTTTGGCACGTCGATATAAACCACGAGAATTATTGGAAGTCCAAGGTAACAATTCTAATAATAAGAAATCCAGTGATGAACCTACAGTTTCTGAATTAGTTTCTAAACAAAATAAAAAAGAAAGAACTCTTAAAAAAGAAGGTGTCTCATCTTCTAATCGAATATCTAAAAGGACAAGAAGTCAAAATAAAAATAATAAAGATAATGAAACGGAAATTGATTTACGATGATTTTTATCGATTGTATTATATATATTGTTATGGTAAGAGCTAATCAAACACAGGCTCAACGAAGGCTGAATAATAATGTTTATTGTGGATATAAAGACCCTTCACCGGGGAACCGTCCACTCGGAAATAAAATTCAATGTAAAGCTCGTCATCAATTAAGGCGGTATGGAAGAATTTTAAGACCACCTCATCCTGCGGATAGAGAACAAAATAGACGAAACAATTAATATATATGTAATATTATAAAATATATGAGAAAGATATTGACTGATGATGTCGTCAAACAATATTGTCTAAATGAATTAGGCTTTAGAAATGCTGCATCTAATAAATCAATATTTCATGGATACTCTAAATTAGCTTCTAATAATTATGCTATGACCGCACCGTCTCAAAATAGTGTTGATTTTTATAATTCTATTTCCCAAAGTCCTTTGATAAATTCAGTTGATTTGATTCAAAATTTGAAAAGAAGTGATGTCAATGTTTTTGTTCCGGGAAAATATACAAGAGCGGACAATTTACAAAAGTTTGCTGATTTAAGTGAATCTCCTGAAAAAATAGAAGAAGATTTAAGTGAATCTCCATTTCCTTTTCCATTTCCTGAAAAAGGTATTTCAACACCTGAAAATCAAGAAGAATCTGGACCTTCAAAAAGACCTATTATGAATCCTATGCATTATTCTACAATGTCCCCGTTAGGTAAACGATTATTCATGTCGAATATGCAAAATCAACCTTATTCTCCAACGCAAAGCGGACTTGTAAATTTGCTACCTTTGATGGAAGATGACAATAATAATAATGATGTTCAAATTGTAGACATTCAAAGAAAAAACCCAACCAGTCCTAATCGTAATTTTTCACCGGCTAAAACACGCTCTCGAACATCTAATTGATGAAATAAAATATATATTATAATGTATACACATTTATGACTCGTGCTGAATGGAACGAAACATTAAAAAAATGTGCCAAAGAATATCATTCCAAAAAAGGCACGAAACCTCGTAAAAAATATTCCAAAAAGAAAAAGTTAAATAAATCTGCAAATATTCAATCACCACAAGTGACATCACGACCTATTGCAAATTTACCAACAAATAATAACAATCGAGGACCTGCACGATTTCCTTTTAATTTAATTGTGTAAATTTCTTCGGTTTTTTCAGGGGGACAAAAAACCTCAAAAAAATAAAATCCACTTAAAGAGTGTAACTCAATAGTGTAAACAAAGCAAGATGAATACTAATGATAACAAACATTGTTGTATTTGTCTTGAATCTTTTGAACACAAATCTTATGATACATTCAACTTTATTTGTCAAGTTTGCAACGAAGGTACAATATGTAATAAGTGTTTGTGCAAATTAGAAAGACAAGGTGATGAATATGTTAAAAAGTGTCCCATATGCCGTGAAGTAAATTGGAAATTTCAATTCACCGTGTTATTACATCGTTACTTGTGTGATGAAGTTGAGATGAATGGTGGTTTTGAATGTCAAAGAATTCCGGCTTTAAATCTTATGAGAAAATTTTACTATGGTGAAGAAGAGTACAATCATATTGGCGTTAACATGTATGTGATAAAAGGCACACTAAACGTAGAGATTAGGAACATAGATGATGCTTGTTATATGGAATTCGACATATCATTTGAAGAAGAACTTAGATTATATTACGAAAAGGAAGAAATAAGGAAGATTAAGAGGCAAGAAGAGATAATAAATGATATAAGAAGATTAGGAGTTCACTATCCTAGTTCACTATTATATAGAGAACTTAATTAATTTAAAGATTATGTTACATTATAATGTAAGAAACAATTATGGAAGCTATTCAAGACATGGAATGTAAACAATATATTAAACAATTTTATTTGTATAAAGATGAAGTTCAAAACAAATTTCAAAATTTGCAAAAATCAGATTATTTAGATTACATTAAATCGTATTTTGAATATTTTATTAATCATAAAGTTATTTCTGATTTAGAAAAGGTAATCAATTTTTGGGGAAAAGATATTCATCATTATTTGCACATTAATTCAACATTATACAACCTAATCATTAAAGATTCGGAAAATAACGATATTCCAATCAAAGATATACATGAAGCTATATTTTACACTTTGGTAATCAAAAGTCAAGAAAACAAAGATTTTGATATTACTTGTTTAGTATATTTAGACATGAATGAATATCTACGTGAAAATTCCATTGATTTAAGACTATAATGATTTACTATTTTAAGAGGCCAACAATTAACATATATCTTATTGAAACATTAATTAATTTACTTTTTATTTACTTTCAATTTTATCTTTATCTTTTTATTGTAGATTTATTTATTTATTTTTTATTGTAGATTTTTTATTTATTTTTTATCGTACTCACATTTAATCACGTAATTTATTCCCTATTTATTACGTAATTATTTCTTTAGGGTTTTCTCTTGTATTTATTAATCATTTATTATCGTCTTCAGGGTTTGTGGTACGCTATAGTCGGTACACTAGTAGTGACATATAATGGCTCTCAATTGGAATGTGATATTTGCTCATAGATGGACACCGGAACTATATGATGATGCTTTACATTATTTAAAAACAAATCAAATTCCATATAGAATCGCAAGCAAAGGTAAAAGTGTCACACATACATTCAAACAACGAATGAAATATTATGAAATCAAAAATAATAAGATGGTCATTCTTGCAAATGATATACCGTATTGGTTGATCGATAAGAAAACTAAACAACCCATTGTATTGTATACTCAACAATTACCATTGGAGTTTGAGGTCGTCCGTGATAAAAATGACATACTTGATGCTTTTTTCAAAGACCCCAAAGATATTGCGTTAAGTAAACGAGCATTATTTGATAAAATTATACGATCGTTTTATATCGGTATTTCACGTCGAGACATAGATGCATATCTGAAATCTCGTGACGATGTTCAACAACATCGAACGGTACCAGAAGTTCAAATGGTAAAGTCTTTCCGTCCGTTATTTCCTTTTCAATTCTGGCAAATGGATATAACCGATATGACTGAAAGATCGATTCAAGATAACGAATACATTTACACGGATGAAAACGGCCATGTTATTCGAACGACATATCGTTACATTCTCGTCATCATAGATATATTTAGTAAATTTGTATATGCATATCCTTTAGAAAATAAACAAGGATTGTTAATTTCTAAAATATTAATGAAACTATTTCTTTCTGGTGACATTCCGATGATTTTGCATTCAGATAATGCGGTTGAATTTTCGAAAGGTCATGTCAAAGACGTATGTGATATGTTTCACGTTCAACAACGTTTCGGCGATGCGTACTCTCCACAGACCCAAGGTTTTGTTGAAAATAAAAACAAACATATCAAAGACATTATCAAATATTACTTTACTTATTTCAAATCGTATAAATTTTTTGATATACTAGATCGCATAATCTTTTCAATCAATAATACGAAACATAGTGTGACTGGGTATACACCCATGCAGATTCACAAAGGTCGAGAGATACCAACGAGAAAGAATGAAACGGTTGTCGAACAGGTCGACGAAGTCAATCCATGTGATGTGCAATTATATTCAAACTCTTCTGAAGTCTTTTATAAAGAGAGAACCGAAAAGATTCAAAATATTTTGAAATACACAGCGGATAAAAAAGAAGAAAAACTAAAAGTGAAACAAGATTTTTTAAACAAGAATGTAAAAGTATTTAGTTATTTGAAAAATGATTCATCGATCATACCCATTCTTCTCAGAAGAGTGAAAAATGATTACACGGAATTGATTGAAAACCCGATCGATATAGGAAGAAAACCGATTGATGTAGTTCGATTTTACAAATTAGTTGGGAAGTTGAAACTTAGTAAATCAAAATATTATCCAAATGTTTATAAGATCAAGAATGTGATGGGAAAAAAATTTACGATCGTATCTCAGGACTTACAATACAAAATTGAAAGATTTGTAAATTCACAATGGACCGAGGTATTTCATAAGAATATGTTTACAGTCGTGAAAGATACGAAGGTGGTTGATAGACCCGAATATCGTTTTGTTGATTTACAGAATAAAATTTGCAAAGATACGGTTGATATTGTGCAAAAGAAGCGTTCGAGTAGAAAAGATATCATGTTGAGTCAACAACAGTTGATTGAAATATTAGATTCAAACATTTTGTTATCGAATCCGAAACCGTTGATTCATTACATGTTTGATTCTAATAGATATGAAGTGATCTTTGCCAAATCTAGACAGGATGATCGGTTGTTTGAAATGAGTAAAGTGGACAATCCGAATGATTCATATTATATAGAATTTAACATTGATTTTTACGATTCAAAAGAAGTAAACGGTTGGTATTTTGATAATGCAAAAGATATTATAGATCAAATAAAAGTTTCCTATAACGAAAACAAAGAATACGAAGTACAAAAGATTATAGCGAGAAGAAAAAAAGAAAACGGTTCAGATGAATACTTATTGCGTTTCGTAGATCATGGTCCGGAGTTTGACTTATGGTTACCGCCACAAGATTCGTATAAAAAATTGATAAAAGAATATGAAAAAATACACGGAAAATAAATTTTGATTGATATATTATAATGTCGGCACAACGATTCACCGCCAAAAAAGATTATTACATAAGGAAGTACGGAAAGAAAGAAGGGCTTGTGAAGTTTAATGAATTTATTAGGAAATTAAAAAAGACCAATAAAAAAATGATTATAAAACGAAAGCTTGTTACTAACAAACCACACACATCGACGAACATTTCAAAATCATTCCGATTCTTATTCTTTTAAAATTTAACCTAAAGAATAAAATGATTTGATAATGTAAGTCTTATGCAGCATCAAGATAATATTCAATACAAAGATTTGAACACCTATAAGATTGAGACGATTCAACTTTGTGAACAAAAAGGATGGCTTGGACCATCTATCGAACAGGTGTGGATGTACTTCACAGAAGAAGTTGGAGAACTAGCAAGTGCTATAAGAAGACAGAAGAATCAATTTCGGGATAAAAAAAAAGTAAAATTAGAAGCTGAATTAGGAGACGTCTTCAGTTATCTTTTTCAAATTTCACATATGTTGAATATCGACCTTGAACAAATGTGGGAAAACCAAAAAGTTAAGATGATAAAAAAGAAATATTATAATATAAATGAATCCTCCTTCAAAAGAGGATACATTACAACAAACAAAAAGGACCTGTCAAATGATGACAAAGAAACATCTACCTTGCAAAAATCCTGGAAAGTTGTTAAGAAATGATGTTATGTATTGTCATCTACACGTTCCTAATGATAATCAACAAACATGTTCGATTTGTCTTAATCCTATATCTACGAATTACTTTTTAAATTGTAATCATAGTTTTCATAAAAACTGTATATGTAAATGGATGAAACGAAATAATACGTGTCCAGTTTGTAGACAACCGATCATACACGACGATCGTTTGAAACAATATCAAGACATTTTGAACCGCGTTGATAATGCGTCATTTGCTGTAGCAATAGACGTCGGTATATTGTCGGAATCCAGAGAACGCATGATTCAAAATCTTGAAGAATTAAGTTTGCTATAAGTCACCTAAAGATACATCTATATACTTATAGACATGGCCTTTTAAACGGATATCGATGCAGTAAAATTACGGAAATTCATAAAAGACAACCCTTTTGCCTTGTCGGTCGTTAAAGTTGACATTAATGTAAATTGTATCGCATGTATTTTACATTCGTGGAAACAATTTGTATTACTTTTAGTATCCGATGTTAAAATATCCGATGACGATACCGTTTGGTCTGAGATAGAAAACGTGTTTATGGGTCGTGATGTTAAAGAGTATTCTAATACGTACGGTAAGATATTTGATTTCATGAGAGAACAAATGTCCACTATCGATCTATCAAAGGAATATCTAATGAATATTGAATCATGTAATATAAATTATCCGAAACACTTTCGTGTGTTTTGTTTTGATAAAAAAAGCACAACATGGAAATTATGTAAAAGGTCCCCGGTGTCTTACAAGTTGTCTACCATGTATCCAAAGACGTATCTTAAGATTGTAATGTAATTCCATGTTTTTGTTTGCATATATTTAATCGGAAAGTGTGAATTTTGATCATCGTTCTTTTCTTTCCACCCTTTTCATATGGTTCAGTGCATCCGTATTGATTCTTCGTACACTTTGCTCGAAAACTTTCGTACATGTTTTTTACTTTACCAAAATCTGCATCCGTATACATCGGTATATCTTTATCATTTTTTATATTGATATCGCGTTGTATTTTGTTGTGAATCAAGAACAACCATTTGCTAAAAGTATTGCGACTTTTGAATATACTATTTCTGATTTTATATTTCCCGAATGTTATAATCTTTTTATAATTGTCTCTACAAGTCTTACATGGAAGAATGTCCCCTAACGATATAAAGAATCTTTTGTACTCTTTATATTTTTCAGGAGAATAGTTAAAAGCGACACAGTGCAAGAACAACCATGCGGGAGATCCCCATACTTTTGTTTGAAATCCATTCTTTTCTTTTTTTGTAATCATTTGTTTGTTATAGTATAGCAATAAATGAATCGATTTGAAATCAAGGAAAAGGACAATCGAGATATGCAAACTATATGCAATGTTTCAAAATTTGATCTACAAATACACCAAAGGTTTTTAAAAACGTATTTTCACAGCGGAGTAAAAAATAAACGGTTATTACTATTCCATGGGTTAGGATCTGGCAAAACTTGTTCGGCTATCAGTATCGCTGAAAATTTCAAAAGTCCTACCAAAAAAATCATATTCATCGCCTCTGCCAGTTTGTTACCGAATATATATAAAGAACTTTTAGGTGATTGTGGAAAATATGGAAAGTCGGTTATGAACAATCACGATATACCAAATCCATGTTCAAAAGAAGTAAAGGAAGCGTATCAATTGAAAGCCAGACAAGAGATTAACAAATATTATGACATCATGTCATATCAACAATTTGTATCAAGATCTAAAAAGAATACCTTAAAAATAAACAATAGATTGATGATAATCGATGAAGTTCAAAATATAATATCTGAAATCGGCGATATGTATTCGGTGTTCCATAAAGAATTAGTAACTAAACGACCCAATAACATAAATTTATTGTTATTATCGGGAACTCCAATGTTTGATAAAGCAAGCGAACTCGGTCTTATAAGCAATCTTTTGAATGATGTGGATAATCAACTTCCAGTCGGAAAAGAGTTTGATAAAGCGTTCTTCAATTTCACAACCAAGAAAATAATCAACGAAGACCGTGTGATATCTGTGTTAAAAAACAAGATTTCACATTTTCGAGGTATCAGTCCAAATGCGTATCCATCCAGAACGAATCGTATTGTGGCTTGTCCCATGTCTGGGCATCAGTTGAAAGGTTACAACATGACCGTGGGTAATGCGGATGTACTCAACAATAATATGAGTCAAGCATTTTTAATAAGTCCGAGACAGGCTAGCAACTTAGTATACCCGAATGGAAAGGTTGGCGTTAAAGGGAAAAGGTTAGCAAAAAACGCTAAAATCGATTTTGAAAAATGTTCCACCAAGTTTTATAATGCCGCAAGAATAATCGATAATTCCGTCGGGCCCGTGTTTGTATACTCCAATTTCGTATCTGCATGTGGGATCGACGATTTTTCACTATTACTTTTGCAAAAAGGATATCAAGAAGTGACGAAAGATTTATGTCCTCTGAAGAAGGGTCTTCGTTTCGCAAGATTCCAAAGTGGTCAATCCGAAGAAAACACTAGAATATTGAATATTTTCAATAGTCGAGACAATCGAAACGGTCACATGATAAAGGCGATATTAGGTTCACCGGCTATGAAAGAAGGAGTTACATTGTTAAGAGTTTCAGAAGTTCATCTATTGGATCCCTATTGGAATCGTAGCAGGACTGAACAAATCATCGGTAGAGCGATTCGATTTTGTAGTCATAAAGACATGTCCAAGACCAGAAGACATGTCAATGTATACAATTATATCGCATATCCCGATGTAAGTGGATCATCGATTCCAAAAATGTACAACGTTAGAATGAATAACTCTATATTAAATCAAATACCAAAGACAATATCGATCGATTTCAATATATATAGAATGGCATTTATAAAACAACAAAACATAGATCTATTTGAATCGTTATTGAAAAATATCTCGATCGATTGTAATCTTTTCAAACCAGCAAACGAAATCAAGAAGAATACTATTGATTGTTTGAAGTATGATAAGGATTTCAATCAAAATTATCAAAATTATCAAAATTATCAAAACAATCAAAACAATAGCCCGCTTGCTAAGACGGAAAAGAAACCCAAAAAGAAAAATATATCGGTACCCAAAGCAAATATTAATAATGTTCCGTTTGTGCAAAAACCAAAAAAGAAATCAAAAAAGTTAAATCTTACAAAACAGTATAAAGCCAAAACGGTGACCGTGAAAAAACGAAAAACAAAAAATGGTTGTCCAATAAACAGGATACCAGATGATGATGAGAACTGTCCGTCGGAATTTAAATATAAATACAAAAATCCGAGAGGTCAACTATGTTGTTACAAGAAACGTCAACGAGTTAAGAAATAAATTTCAATAGCGTAATAATGTATTCTATCATTCTGCCTTCCGAAAAATATAATTGGTTTCACGAAATTGCATATCCGCTAAAAGAGACACTAGAATGCTTTGATATCATTACAGACTCTCTGGAAAATTTAAAAGCTAAAGTATACGATGATAAAATTACGTATATATTATTCGGTTGCGAATCCATTGACCGCTTTCCTGCTAAAAAGTACATTGTTTATCAATTTGAACAAATATATGCGAAAACGGATAATAAATATCATAATGCATTGAAGGTGTACTTCGATCTCATGAAAAATGCAATAAGCGTATGGGAATATTCCTATGTTAATATCAAGGTGTTGCAACGATTTGGAATATCAAACATTGAATACAAACCAATCGGGTATTCGCCGTGTATAGAAACAGTTAATTTGTCTGATCACAAAGACAAAGACATCGACGTATTATGGTTAGGTTGTATATTGCAACGACGAATATCAATATTGAACAAGTTGAAAGATGATCTGTGTTCGTATAAACTTTCTTTTTCCAATGGAGTCTTTTTAAAAGCTAAAACGGATTTGTTATCTAGATCAAAAATAGCATTGAATATCCATATGGAAGAACCCATACACTCTTGTCTCGAAGTAGTCAGACTTGTGTATTTGATTGCAAACAAATGTTTAGTCGTTTCAGAGTTTAGTGGCGATTCTTACACTGACAACATATTCAAACCGTATGTAGTGTTTACAAACAATCTATCGGAAACCATTTCGTATTTATTAAAACATCCAGAGATTATAAAAAGTCGAACGGAATATGCATACAAATGGTTGAAATCCGAATATACATACAAAAATTTATTAACTACATCTTTTTGATTTTATACAATATGTATGTCGTTTTCATATAAGTTAACACGATGATAAATAAGATAACGTACAATACAAATTTGAATTTATTAATGATATGTGTGATCAAAGGATCTAACACATCCTTCGTAAGTCGATCTTTGTTATCTTTCTTGCACATCTCGGTCATGCATGAGTCTATGATTTGTTCTTTTATTTTATCCATTATAGTAAAATATGATTTTATTATTCATTCTATTGACATATTTGATATTTCGAAGACATCGAGAATGGTTCGTAACAAAAAAGAATGAGTCTATTGTCTTGAAAATGTCTAAAGTATATAATTCATTTTTGAATGATAAACCAGATTATCATATCATCGATACTTTACAAGTAAAAGATGATCATTACATCGTTAAAGTTTATAATTCAAAAACAAATGTCACTGAGATTTACAAATTATTCAATGATCGATCTGTTAAAACTGGTGTCCCGTTTCTATTGAATGAATACGATAACGATTTAAATACACTCGAAGAATCAAAAGATCTTACCAGTTTTATGAATTTCAATTTAAGATATTAAATTATACTTATAGTATAATGACGACAAAGAAAATTACGATGACGCCAAAATATGATCAAGAATCTTTACAAGCATCTTTTACAAAAAAGAAAATCGATGATAAATTAAAGGATTTCAAAGAAATGAAACCGGAAAAATGGAAAGATATCGAAATCAATGATAGAATGCGATATTTTTCAAACGGGACTTTCAAAAGCGGTGGTCGGGTGAAAAGTAACGCTTATCCGGATTACATCGTTTTAGCAAATGATATGAAAAGCTTATCGTGGTGTGTGCAGCTTAAAGATCCAACTTTGAAATTATATATCAAATCTTTTTCAAAAATGAAAAGAGAATCTGATGAAATGAAAAAAATGTATAAAGATTTGAAAGATGGAAAAATTAAAATTCAAAAAGTTTAAGCGGTCACTGCAACTGTTTTGTTAGCTTCCGATTTAGATTTAGAAACATATTTGTCCTTATCCTCTTGTGAAAGGCATTTCCACATTTCTCCAAGTTTCTTTGAAATTTCGGTAATTTTGAGATCTGCATGTTTACTTCTCACTTCATTACGCTTTTCGCTTGCAAAAATGAAATACGGTGTAAGTGGTCGTTTTTCACGATTAGGATCTTTGGGTGTCTTTACTTTCTTCTTAGACTCCGTACCCATACATGTAGACTCAATGAAATCGCGGAACGGAGTACCATATTTGTGTTCTACAACTTTGAGAAGTTCTTGAGCGGACATTTGAGGCATTCTTAATATTATATAGTAGTGTTATCCTTAAATTATTTAGTTTCATTTAACGTAATTATGTTTCAAAAACGATTGCATTTTGAAATAATTGATCTGAGTACCTTTCTCTTGAGAAAATATGGTTGCTAATGTTTCATCTATGATGAAATTTTGTTTCGAAGTTTCGAGTTGTAGATCTTTCGTTTTAATGTATTGATTGATCATTTTATTGACATATGATCTAGATACTTTTTGATCTGGGTCGATGTTCAAAAGTTTTGACATTTCGTTCGTAATTTGTACCGGTTTAACAAACCCGCTTACGGTTTTCGGTTTTTTCTTATTGGATTGTTGCTTATTGATTTGTTTTAATTTACCGATAATCATGTCGATATCTTTTTTCATGTTTACCAATTGATTCATCATAATTTGATATTCGTTTATTGACACTTCATTAACATTTATTACACACTCTTTTTGAGACATTCTTACATATTAAGTTCTTTAATCTTAAATTATTTTATTTCATATTTTAAAAGAATGTTAACATTTCAATGGTATCATTTCATCTTTATATGTGTCATATACATAACATATCGAAACTCTTTATTGAAACCGAAAAATTCAAAAGATAATAAAAGAGTGGATAATTTTGCAAAATATTTACCAAAGAATGAGGGTTTAGATTTGCATATCTTATTCTTATCTTTCGTTCCATTATTCATATTTATGTCCAAGCTTGATTTAAAACTAGTCGAACATGTATTATCTTTATTTTCGTATTATGCTTTTTACAAAAGCATGCAATATTATATCGATCCGTCGATAAGTCTACAATATCTATTACCAATAGTCACATTAACATCTCTAACATTTGTTCAAAAGAAAATACTAGACATTTCGAATATTTCAAATGTATACGTGTACATATTTTTCATGGCCATACTTCAGATCGTGTCTAGAAAATATCATACGATCGATGTTATGGATCAAATAGTATTGGCACATGTGGTATTTTATGTATTCAAACAATGAAATAAGTACTCTATGTGATAAATTGATCTCTCTCCTTGACGTATACGATGATCACTCTGTGATACTAATCGGATTACTTTATGTACCGGATTCTTTGGATCATTTCCATTTCGCAGTCTTTCAATAATAGCAATACCGATATATTTGAATTCAATGTTATTTGTGATTAATTTGTAAACGACGTCTCGACATGCTTCAATGTCATCAAAGTTTAATGTGTTTATCAATGTATTTACAAAGTCTATTTCATATGTTTTTTTATGGAAAGTATCTTTAATAAATTTTTGGACAATTATTGATAATAATTTATTAGATATGCTAGAGTACTGTGTAGTTGTCAATATAAAAATATCATTATACGAATTTCTCTCTATAATCGCTTTCAATATAACTTGATGTTCGTTTGAAAAGTGATTTGTATTGTATAAAATGAAATATCGTTTTATTCTTTGAATCTGTTTATCAAATGCGATGTATTTGCATTTTGATTTCAATAGATTCAGCAAATCGTTTTTATTTGTATTTTCTGAAATCATATATTCATAGTGGTATATTGTCGACCTACTACGAATATACGAATCATCCGATAGTTTTTCGGTGTCCCATTTACAATTACATATAAATCGATTGATATAATCGTATATGTTTTCGATCGATCGACTTATCAACAATGAATGCAGTATAAATTCATTCTGCAATCGCGACATGATTCTTCTTAATGAAAATTATCCTTAACACGTTCCAAAATAATTGATTATTATAACCACCTTTCAATTCGATTGCAATTTTGACATCTTTATTTTTTATAATATTTTGAGAGGTAGCTAATGTTTGATCGCTGTTTTCAAATGAAACTTCATATTTATTATATCGATATGGCAACTTTAACAACATCGTTTCGTTATCATTGATGTAATCCATGAACAAATCAATTGCATCAATGACTTTTTTGAATTCTCCAGATTCGATATGAATGTATCGTTTATTATGATGAATAATCACATCCGATTGCAACTTGGTCTCTAGTTCAACGATCAAAGATGTTCCATTTTTCAATATTTGATAATACCCTTTTTTATTCCAATACTTTTTATATATCATTTAAAATATATAATCATTATTGAGTTTAAATGGAAACACTTCGACAAAATACGATCAATCATTTCAAAACAATCGTACCTGAGATCGTTAGTTTGAATATTGAAAAAAGCATATACAACTACACAATCGAACATGCAGATAGATTAAACACCGATATAGATTGGCAAAATATAGCTTTCAAACATATATACATTAGTAAATATTTCGATATAAAAAATAACGTGACATCGGACACTATCGAATCGCTTGTTAAAAATAAATTATCTAAAAACATCGCTTACTTGGATTTATCAGACTTGAATCCGTCATTACAGAATACCGATAAAAAACAAGATGATACAGTTGAAGCGAGTGGTATGTTCAAATGTCCCAAGTGTAAACATCGCAAAACGACATATTATAGTATGCAAACTAGAAGTGCCGATGAACCGATGACGAACTTTATAACATGTCTTAATTGTCAACATCGTTGGAAAGTGTAACTTGAAGCATTCCATTGGAATCATAATACATATTTTGTATAACATTATCGTTCGACATCTTTTTCAAATCCAATCCGAGAATGGTGATCCACTCGGGTGTCGGAATCACCGGGAAATTCATTTTTGAAAAATCGGACATTAGAAAATATTCCATCATTTGTTCTTGAGTCGGTTGTTTGACTTGTTTAACTTGTTTGACTACTTTACTCATCTCTATTGAAATTATACAATAATTTCTTTAAATCTTTTCGTAATAACATAGCATGCTTTCATTTCCATGAGCATTCCCATGTGACTTATCATTTTGATCATTATAATAATATTTAGTACCGTACAGACCATTTGCAGGATCGCATGGTGTATTTAAATCTGCTCGATCCCAACCTCTTCCGTAGCTACCACCAGCACCCGATGCAATATTATGAGGATCCTGAGCACTCTCCATGCTCACCCAATCGGCGTATGCAGATTGTGGATAATCTTTATTAAATAAAAAACAAAATCTATTCTGATCCATGTTATTGTTTGGATCACTTGGCTGTTGCCATTTACCATCTTGATATCCAAAACCAGAACAATTCTCATCATCTCTACATAACTGTGCACATTCTTCTAATTCTCCGCTAGTGTTCGGAGGATCGCCGTTTGATCTGACATGCCGATTTGCTAAATTTAAACCTTTGCTAGATAAATAGTCTGTGAAATAATGACCAACCGGTGGTATCTTTCCACCATCTGCGTATCCACCTTTTCTAAATTCTTTTCCTTTGAATCCACATGGGACATATGGTGTTCCATCGGTAGGTACCGCGGCACATTGTGATTCGATTACAGTTTCTGATTGAACTGTAGAACCCATACCCGAAGCTGACACTACAGATGATGCAGAACCCATACCCGAAGCTGACACTACAGATGATGCAGAACCCGATGATCGGGAAGGTGTCTCGACCGATGATGCAGAACCCGATGATCGTGAACCCATACCAGAATCTGACACTACAACGGATGATCCGGAAGTCGGTGATCGTGAAGGTGCTACATATGGCGTTCCGTCAAACGATATCGTATTTTCACCGCCTATATTTACATCTTCAGAAACTTTCAAGGATGATTGATATAAATCGCTACTTGTAACGGTGGTACCACTTGAAGACGACGTTGAAGACGACGTTGAAGACGACGTTGAAGACGACGAATCGTTTCCTCTGAAAAACATCCAGTAAATTATTAAAGCGATTACGAACGTTATAGTTATAGCTATTGCAATATTTCTTGATGAATATATCATATAATATTATATATTATAATATATTAATGAAATCTTCTAAGAGTAAAGTCAGTCCAAAAGTAAGGACCATGACTATGCAAAATCTTTATAAGACAATCAAACATAAACGCCAGGCGATGAATTTAGAAAAACATATATACACATTGAGTTCTGGATATAATGGTGCTTATATAGATACATATCGTAAAATAATGTTGATAATAGTTCCAAAAAAGATTAAAGTTCAGTAAAAGATCAAAGTTTCGTAAAAGTGTGTTCAAATTGTCCACCGACGTCATATGATTCTATTAATAGTTTATTTGTATGAACATCTTCATGACATTTTTGGCATAATGTCATCAAATTGTTTTTATTGTGTTTGAAAGTTCTATTTTCACATTGGTGTATTATATGATGTGTATGTAAATTTTTATTAGACCCGCAATTTTTACATACATCTACATATACTTTCGAATTGTATCTGGACTTCTTCTTATTTACAAAACTCTTATTGTCTCCTAGTAATTCCATTCTGGTTTCGTTAGCTTTGTATATAATCTCCGGACATCTTAAAATCTGCTTTGCGATTTCTATTCCATACAAAGAATCCCCCGATCCTTTTTCTAATTTTCTATTATAGACGATCTTGTCTATTTTCTCAACGTATTCTGTCTTCAAATGACAAATGTTCACCTTGTCTTTGATAAATGATATATCCGCTAACTTGTGCAAATGAGTTGCAAATATAAATTGAATGTTTTTTTCTAACATCCAATGAATGGCCCCGGCTACCAAACTCGTTGCAGACAAATCCTCGGTTCCTTTGCACATCTCGTCTCCCACTACGATCGAATGCTTGTCTGCTAATTGAATAATGCTATTCAATTCGGTCATCTCTACCATGAAAGATGACATCGCTTTGTACATGTTATCATCACAATTGATTCTTGTGAAGATGCTGTTGTATGGACTATATTCGAAGGTCTCGCTCGCTACGAAGGAGCCCATCTGTGCCAAAATTATATTTAATGCTATAGACTTACCGTAACATGATTTACCTGAACCGTTCAGACCGTACAATAACATACCTGGGTTATTCTCATTAAACTCTACATCATTCGGAACATAGGTTACATCCATATGTTCAACTATCGGATGTCTGATGTTCTTGGCCTCTACAAAAGACTTATCCGATTTTTTTATGATAGGTCGTGTGTATCTGTACTTAGTGGCTGTAATACAATGGCTACTTACCACATCCTTTTCGGAAATCCATTCGACGATCTCCATTATGGTTCCAAAATTTATTTCAACAAATTGTTGAATCCGAGATTCCATGATCTCTTTATGAAGCTTCTCATAATTTTTTGAATTTTTTGTTAAGTCGTGTGTGAGTGTATCGATACTCTGGGCCATTATCCTTGATGTCATGCTCGTCAACTTTGATATGTGAACGTCCTCGTACCTGTCCTTCATGTGCTTCTTCTTAGATTCCGCTTTCCTTGCCGTAGTCGATAAATAATAACCATCTTTTTCTGTAGATTCTAACTTTAATTCGTATCGAATACAAATCTCATTTAATTCTTTTGTATTTTTGTCTATAT
>LGRX02035498.1:55254-75564 GCA_001247695.2 Cymbomonas tetramitiformis
AACCCATACCCGAAGCTGACACTACAGATGATGCAGAACCCATACCCGAAGCTGACACTACAGATGATGCAGAACCCGATGATCGGGAAGGTGTCTCGACCGATGATGCAGAACCCGATGATCGTGAACCCATACCAGAATCTGACACTACAACGGATGATCCGGAAGTCGGTGATCGTGAAGGTGCTACATATGGCGTTCCGTCAAACGATATCGTATTTTCACCGCCTATATTTACATCTTCAGAAACTTTCAAGGATGATTGATATAAATCGCTACTTGTAACGGTGGTACCACTTGAAGACGACGTTGAAGACGACGTTGAAGACGACGTTGAAGACGACGAATCGTTTCCTCTGAAAAACATCCAGTAAATTATTAAAGCGATTACGAACGTTATAGTTATAGCTATTGCAATATTTCTTGATGAATATATCATATAATATTATATATTATAATATATTAATGAAATCTTCTAAGAGTAAAGTCAGTCCAAAAGTAAGGACCATGACTATGCAAAATCTTTATAAGACAATCAAACATAAACGCCAGGCGATGAATTTAGAAAAACATATATACACATTGAGTTCTGGATATAATGGTGCTTATATAGATACACATCGTAAAATAATGTTGATAATAGTTCCAAAAAAGATTAAAGTTTAGTAAAAGATCAAAGTTTCGTAAAAGTGTGTTCAAATTTTCCACCGACATCATATGATTCTATTATCAGTTTATTTGTATGAACATCTTCATGACATTTTTGGCATAATGTCATCAAATTGTTTTTATTGTGTTTGAACGTTCTATTTTCACATTGGTGTATTATATGATGTGTATGTAAATTTTTATTAGATCCGCAACTTTTACATACATCTACATATACTTTCGAATTGTATCTGGACTTCTTTTTATTTACAAAACTCTTATTGTCTCCTAGTAATTCCACTCTGGTTTCGTTAGCCTTGTATATAATCTCCGGACATCTTAAAATCTGCTTTGCGATTTCTATTCCATACAAAGAATCCCCCGATCCTTTTTCTAATTTTCTATTATAAACGATCTTGTCTATTTTCTCGACGTATTCCGTCTTCAAATGACAAATGTTCACCTTGTCTTTGATAAATGATATATCCGCTAACTTGTGCAAATGAGTTGCAAATATAAATTGAATGTTTTTTTCTAACATCCAATGAATGGCCCCGGCTACCAAACTCGTTGCAGACAAATCCTCGGTTCCTTTGCACATTTCGTCCCCCACTACTATCGAGTGTTTGTCTGCTAATTGAATAATGCTATTCAATTCGGTCATCTCTACCATAAAAGATGACATCGCTTTGTACATGTTGTCGTCACAATTGATTCTTGTGAAGATACTATTATAGGGACAATATTCGAAGGTTTCGCTTGCTACGAATGAACCCATCTGTGCCAAAATTATGTTTAATGCGATCGACTTACGGTAACATGATTTACCTGAACCATTCAGACCGTATAACAACATACCTGGTTTGCTCTCATTAAACTCTACACCATTTGGAACATAGGTTACATCCATATGTTCAACTATCGGATGTCTGATGTTCTTGGCCTCTACAAAAGACTTGTCAGATTCTTTTATTATAGGTCGTGTGTATTTGTACTTCGTGGCTGTAATGCAATGACTACTTATCACGTCTTTTTCAGAAATCCAATCGATGATCTCGGATATTTTTCCAAAATTTATTTCAACAAATTGTTGAATTCGAGATTCCATGATCTCTTTATGAAGCTTATCATAATTCTTTGAATTTTTTGTTAAATCGTGTGTGAGTGTATCTATACTTTGGGCCATTATTGCCTATTCTACGAAAGGTGGGTTTACACACCGTAAGGACCCCTTACGGTGGGTTACCCAACCCTAAGTAAAACTATTATTTCAGCCCCTAAACTGACCCCATGGTCATGTTCATGGTGGCAGGATGACTTTAGACACTCCCAAGAGGCATCCGCGAAGAATTATATCGGATGTATCCGGGTTTGTTAACCTGAAACCCCAACACCCAAACCGGCAAACCAATTATCGCATATAAATCGTGTCATATAGCGTAATAAACCGGCATACCACCCTCACTTCGCTCGACATTTTGAGGGTCAAGATGACCTCGAATGACAATTTTGACAAGACACTGCAGAAAGAGCAGCTCGAGAACTTGACAACATAGGTCTCCAAATTTCCAAAGGGCCATCGAGGAAGGCCCCATATCTACCAATATACCAAATTATGTGATAACCCACCGTAAGCCTATATGATCGGAACCCGCTACACCCCCCCCACTTCGCGAGAGCATTACACACATGGGGCACATCGCATCCATCCATAGTATGTTCCTCAGCTTTCATTCAACTCATAAACTGTCTGAAAATCGACAGGTTTGACACCGTAGACCTCATAACGCCACCACTAGAGGCCGCCGAAATTTCCTCTTACGGCGGGTTAACCCACCGTAAGATTAGTAGAATAGGCATTATCCTTGATGTCGTGCTCGTCAACTTTGATATGTGAACGTCATCGTACTCGTCCTTAATGTGCTTCTTCTTAGATTCAGCTTTCCTAGCCGTCGTTGATAAATAATAACCATCTTTTTCTGTAGATTCTAACTTTAATTCAAATCGATTGCATATCTCATTTAATTCTTTTGTATTTTTATCTATATTCTTCTTTATCTTATCTAATTGATCGCAGTCTACTATTTCAACACCCGTATCGTTGACCTGAAAATATGCATTGAATTGCTTTATGATCGTTTCTGTGTATTGATTTATGTTTTCAATGGTTTCAAATGATCGTATGAAAGCTTTGATTTCTAATTCCGTAATGATTCCTAATTTAAATCTTTGTATGATTCTTTCCAAATCTGGAAGACCTGAAAACGTTTGTTTATATTTTTTATACATTTCATTTTTAATATTCGTTTCGATTTCGTCATATCTATTAGTAATCTTTACCGGATCGGTGATTGGATTCAAAAGTCTTCTTCGAAGTAATCGTTTACCCATCGGTGTGTTCGTATGGTCGATTATATTCAATAAATATCCTTTCGATTTGTTGTTTGAATTCAAAATTAAATTCAATTGACTCGTTAGATTATTGTGCAATAATAAAGTATCCATAGATTCTAATAATTTTGGTAATTCTAATATTTTCATGATTTTAGGATTGCTTATATGTAAATGATCAATTAGACAAATAAAACTTGAGATACTATTCTTACAAACATTCAAAACGGGATTTTCTTTTTCATTATAAAGTTTTTCGATTACAGCTTCTTGATATACAATATCATAATATTTATTTTCATCCTTTTTGAACGTCATGATTTCATCCGATTTAAAATCGATATCTAAAAGTATTACTTCCCTTGGTTTATACATATCAATCACTCTTGTGATGTCTTCGTACGATTTATAATCTCTTACGAAAACACATCCTATAGATACATCGATCAAAGAAACACCATAATGTTTGTTTATACAACAGATGAAGTTATAATCTATATCAGAATCTTCGTCAGGTACATATGTTCCTGGACTGATCACTTTGGTGACCGCTCGGTCGAATGTTTTACCACCAGTATCGATTTGTTCCACCCATACGATGTATAGATCATGTGATAATAGTATAGGTATGTTTTTCGACTTTCTATAAGTCGGAAATCCAACCATACAGGGATTCTTTTCGGACAATTCGAGATTCTTATTACTTTTCGTTAAAATCATGTTTAAAATCTTACTAACAGATTTCGCATTACCTTTGTCTTCAGTACTATAACATTCCATGAACGATCCCTTTTCAATAAGAACGATCGTATTCGAACCATACATGTTTTCATATTCTTCTTGAAGTTTCCAATATTGTTGCAAGAACGCCATTGTTTCTATTGTATTCTTTTATTTGATTTTCTTAAATACTTTGTTATCTTATTATAAGCATGGACGAATCGATCGTAAACATCCTATTTATAATCGGTGTTATAGCTACAATCGTGATTATCGATAGGATTCCAATTCATTACGAAACAAAAAGAGAGATCGATGATAGTTTGCCCAGTTGCAAAGATTGTAAAAAGACTCTCAATGATTTTTGTTCCCCCAAATATTGTAATACACCGAATTGTAAAATCGATCCTCGATGTAAAAAAGAGATTCAATATTCATGTAGTCATCCGGATTTCATTTGTAACCAAAATTCATGTAGGGATTTTGACACATATAAAAATGATAAATCCTGGGGATGTTATGGAATGTTTTGAGAAAAAAATATGATATCTTATATTATGCAATACGAACTTGAACTAACAATACGTTTGCTTGCGATATTTTTTAGCATAGTTTTAGGTTTAAAATGGTTTCGGAAAAGTCAGCCAGAATATGATATTTATTTATACATAATCGTTATAATTGTAGCATTTTATGTAGGAATCAATCTTCGGCATCGTTAAAGAACGATTGATCGGGTCTAACAGGTAATTGTTGACCTGTTTGATTTACCGGTTGAGAGTAAACGGGCTCTTGAACCGGTGGTTGTACGGATTCTTGAACAGGTGGTTCGTTGGATGGTTGACTATTTTCTTCTCTAGACTGATCTGTGTGTTGATTTGATACTTTACCTTCGATGTTTATATTTTTAGTATTATCCGAAAAGAATTCATCCGCTAATGTTCCGTTTTCACCATCATTGGTTGGTTCCGGTGGATTTTCATCGTTTTCCTTGTCCTCGTCTTCATCAATCGGATCTGCTTCTGGTGGTTCTTCATCGGATTCCGGTGGTACTAAGTTGTCATCGTCTGATTCTTCTTGTTTTTCTTCTAATGTGTCGTCCAAATATGTCTCCAAAATGTTTTGGATAGGTAACATATCTCTGATAGTATCTTCGATAGATATACTAATGATATTATAAACATCTATCATATTATTAGTAATGTCTCGATATTTATTGATACTAAATAAATATGGATCGTTGTATACATTTTTTGCACAATTTGTATACACCTTCGCTACAAATTTAGTTATCGGTGGAATCACAATCTTTACTTTCTTTTTATTTTTACTTAATTTGACGGATGTTAGAATTCGAACATTACTGATGAAGACCGCTGTAATCAATTCGTTAAAAAATGAACATTCTTCAACAATTTCATTCGTATGTTCATCGATAACATCACTATTCCATTTCGGAATCTGTTTCAAACCTCTTTGAAATTGAATAAGTACATCGTTTTGTGTTTCACTAACATCCATTGAGTTATTATAACAAGTCATTAATTCCGAATATATATATGCTTTCATGATATTAATCAATTGTTTAGTATATTCCGCCTTCGCTTCTACGATAATTCCTAAATTCAAATCTTTCGTCATACAATGATACTATTAATTAATATGAACTAATTTGACGAATTTTGTCATCAATTTCATCATCAGTAAAAGACACCGACTTAGATTCGTTAGGCATTGTCATAACCTGTAAAGGTTGAGATTGTTTTACCGACCAATCTATATACAAATAATTATCCTTCCATGGATATACAAAAAACCCGCCCTTTTGTAACTTTTGAATCAGATACAAAATAGCGTGATTGACATCATAAATGGGGAATCCGAAAACCATCGTTGGCACTCTATGAATCAGATTTTTGAAACCTATTCTATCACGACTCTTTATTTTTTCTGTAATTTCATAAAAGAAACCTTTATATATTTCATGGTTTCGTGTTGCCTTTTCTCTTCGTTTTCGATCTAAATCGGATACCGTCAACATTATACAAATAAATCAAATTTTATTTTATTTACATACGACTTTTTGTAGCAGTAATTACAATCGGTAATATTCCAGCGATTATCGCTATTCCATAAAAGTAATAATCAGTGATATCAGAATTGCAATTATAAAACATCTTACTATAATACATTGACATGATCGTTACGATGAAAGAGTACATTGTCAATTGTAAAACGTCCTGTGCATTCGTAAAAGATATTTGGAATTGTGTCATAAACATCACAAAGAATATGTACGCAAGCAGCGATACAAGAACGATTACTTTATCGATTCCAAAATTTTTACGATCTAATATCCAATTTTCGGCAAATCCTTTGTACGTATATGCGAAATAAGCTGGGATGATGGATAACAAAATATATAAAACATCGTTAACTTTCATTATATACTATCAACATTTTTTTATTTTAAAGACCATATTTTTCGGGATGAAATGGTTTTAGGTTGTTTATTCATTTCTAAAAAATTTCCATTTGGTCCTTTTATTTGATAGATATCCGAATTCTTTTTTATAAAGTCTTGCAATTCAGATTTAGTTTTAACAGCCGAATAATCAACCGGTTTTTTTATTGGTTTGAGTACAGGTTTTTCAATTAACTTTTTAGAATGTGCTTCATGCTTTGAATTGCCAAATATTTTATTTATGAATTCATCTTTGGTTTTTTTATAATCATGTGATTTTTTCACAAACACGTCATTTGATGCTAATTTAGATGACAATGGATTGGGTTCTGATGATAACGGTTTTTCACCTGGCAATGGATTTTGAAGACGTTTGATTTTTTCTTTTTCTTCCAGATTTCGATTGGATATCCTTTTTTCTTCCAATTGATTTTTTAACTCGCCGATTCTCGGATCGGCGTTGTTTGATTTCTTACCTAATCCATTTTGAAGCCGTTTGATTTTTTCTTCCAGATTTCGATTGGATATCCTTTTTTCTTCCAATTGATTTTTTAACTCGCCGATTCTCGGATCGGCGTTGTTTGATTTCTTACCTAATCCATTTTGAAGACGTTTGATTTTTTCTTTTTCTTCCAGATTTCGATTCTCTTGTTTTTTTGTTTTCACTTGATTTTGTAATTCTCTTATTCTTGGGTCGGTATTATTAGATTTATTACCTAATCGATATTGAAGACGATTGATCTCTTTCTGATTTCGATTCTCTTGTTTTTTTGTTTTCACTTTATTTTGTAATTCTCTTATTCTTGGGTCGGTGTTCTCTTTGTTATTAGATTTCTTACCTAATCGATTTTGAAGACGATTGATCTCTTTCTGAGTTCGATTCTCTTGTTTTTTTGTTTTTTCACTTTATTTTGTAATTCTCTTATTCTTGGATCGGTGTTCTCTTTGTTATTAGATTTCTTACCTAATTGATTTTGAAGACGATTGATCTCTTTCTGAGTTCGATTCTCTTGTTTTTTTGTTTTCACTTTATTTTGTAATTCTCTTATTCTTGGGTCGGTGTTCTCTTTGTTATTAGATTTCTTACCTAATCGATTTTGAAGACGATTGATCTCTTTCTGAGTTCGATTCTCTTGTTTTTTTCTTTTCACTTGAATTTTGTCACAAATTTCTTTCAACAATTTCAAACATTCATCTATTATTTCGACTTCAAAATTAAAGGATTTATTTTTTGAAAAAATAGAGAATACGGATGAAATTATACCGGAACTATTTTCATGTAATTTTTTAATCTGTTTATATATATCTAATATTTCAGAATTGTTCATGGAGACTTTTTTTTTATCTCTTGACAAACTTTTTTGAGTTTATTGAGTTTACCTTGAAGACCAGTATTTGTATTATTATTCATCATGTTACAGAATGAATTGTTATTACTTTTGTTCAATATGTCTTTGATTTCTTTGATCAATTGTTTGCGTTGATTGTTTAGTTTATTGTTATTATTACTTTTTGGAAGTACAGCGGGACTTGGAAAGGGCACGGGTGTATTACTACCTGGTTGCGGTGTTGGTGAAATTGGAACAATAGATCCATTTTTATTTCGAATAAGAATCAATTTATTGGAATTATTACGAATATTGTATTTCTTATTTTTTAACATTCTCAGAAGATTTTTGAAATTTTTATTTTTGATTTTCATATTTTTGTTTGTGCTACCAAAAACAAACGATTCTTTATTGGGTTTTGTAGTCATGGCAGCAGACGCGGACGCCTTCATATTCGGTTTCTTAATTCCCATAAGTGTTGGTGGTCCATTTTGTGAAAAGTTAATCATCGGTCCACTGTTATTCTTTTTTAGAGGTTTTGTAGTCATGGCAGCAGACGCGGCCGCCTTCATATTCGGTTTCTTACTTCCCATAAGTGTCGGTGGTCCATTTTGTGAAAAGTTAATCATCGGTCCACGGTTATTATTTTTTAGAGGTTTTGTAGTCATGGCAGCAGACATGCCGCCTTCATATTCGGTTTCTTACTTCCCATAAGTGTCGGTGGTCCATTTTGTGAAAAGTTAATCATCGGTCCACTGTTATTCTTTTTTAGAGGTTTTGTAGTCATGGCAGCAGACGCGGCCGCCTTCATATTCGGTTTCTTACTTCCCATAAGTGTTGGTGGTCCATTTTGTGAAAAGTTAATCATCGGTCCACTGTTATTCTTTTTTAGAGGTTTTGTAGTCATGGCAGCAGACGCGGCCGCCTTCATATTCGGTTTCTTATTATTGAATTTGTTTTTAGCATTATAAAATACGTTACCGTTCTTTTTACCATTCTTATTAAAAGTAACAGAAGAAGTCATGAAAGGATTTGTATTCAAAGATTGACTTCGTGTAAGAACGGGAGCGGTTGATTTATTTATTGTCATCGACTGACTTCTTTGCATTATAATATAACATAATATATTTTTTACGCGTTATTTAAATAGATTTAAAAACAATACATGTAATATATATATAATGACTAGCAAGATTTCACCGATCAATGAATTAGATTCATCCAAATTTGTATTTAAGGGTCCAAAAAAAGAAGAAGATCGATATTATATATACATAACACAGAAAAAGATACCTGAAGCATTACCCGAAAAGATTTATGTTCAAACTCCAAGGCTACTCGTGAAGTCTTCAATGCAAGAATCTTTTGTAGATTTTATATTACCGAATACGTTGCCATTTGGTAGCATGATACAAGAAATGGATGAAAATATTTTAAGCATAATTAAAGAAAAAAAGGAAGAATGGTTTCAGGGACAAAATATAGAGGACGCGTTTCTTGATGTTGGACAAACGCATTCTATAAAATTAATGAAAGATTCATCGAAGATCAAATTGAGAGTCCCTAAGGATACTATCGCATATAATTCTAAAAAAGAACAAATCGAGCTGAATGGAGTACCAATAGATTCTGAAGTGACTTGTATATTACAATTAGTAGGTATGTGGTTTACAAAAACTAGATGGGGTGTCACCTGGAAGACCGTGCAAGTAAAAACACATGAAAAGAAAAAAGAACCTTTAAGAGTATACATGTTTGCCGATGAGGAGGTGGAAGATGACGAAGAAATATTATATCCACCACCAGGTGTTTAATATGATCGCAAAAAAAAGTTTTGTTATATTATATTAATTATGTTCAAAGAATATCAAAAAATTCTGATAGCAATAGTATTTTGTGCTGCTCTATACTTGTTTTTCTGCAAATGTTTTGAAAAGTATGATCCATTTGATCCTTTTACAAGAAAACAACAAATTGTATCACAAGCCGGTGATGATAAATTAGTGAACGCTGAAGACATGGATGTATCTGGAAACGGTTGTGGTCAAGACCCCATGTTCGTTTCTTCAGATCTTTTACCTAAAACGGAACAAACTGGTGAAAACTATTTTGAAGGTTTGAATGTACCCGTAGATGCCACAAGCGTTGAATTGCCCTTAGAAAGACAATTCTATTCCACCGGTAACAATCGCAATGCCAATCTTGGTCTTCGTGCCGAGCCACCGAATCCACAGAAACCAGTCGGCCCGTGGTTACAATCAACCATAATGCATGATGATCCTAAATGGCGACGACCTTTAGATTGTAACGACGCTTAAATTAGTTTAAAATTATGAGAATGTATATCTATCATGGAAGAGTTTAGTGTCATTATGAATGAGTGGTTAGGACTAGATACCGAAATCAAAGAATTACAGACGATCGTAAAAGAAAAGAAACAACGTTATCGGAATACATAATTACTTTTATGAACTCGCAAAATAAACAGGTTTGTAATGTTGATAATCATGGTTCACTTGTAGTTAAAACAAGAAAAACGACTACATCTTTGAAAAAGAAAGATTTCTTAGATTTTTTTACTTCCATTTTCGACGATGAAGAAAAGGCGAAGAAATCTTTAGACGAACTCTATGAAAAACGCAAGACTATTGAAAAACATTATTTAAAATTAAACGCGATAGAATAATGAATGCCATATGAAGGGATTGTGATGAACGGTGGTGCGATACATGGTCTGATGCATCTAGGAGCAATAAAATGTTTATTAGAAAATAATTATAAATTCAAATATTTTGCTGGTAGTTCCATAGGATCTCTTGTGTGTGCGTTGATCGCGTATGGGTATACACCCGATGAACTTATCAAACTCATGTACAAACATGACATTATCAATAAAAGAGATATTGATATAACGATGATATTCGAAAATTTTGGGATAGACAATGGGAAAACATTCAAAGAATTTCTAATTAGATGTTTGAAAGATATAACATTTCAAGATTTATATGTAAAAAATGGCAACGTGTTGATCATAACCGCTTATAACATTGATAGGATGCAGACAGAATATTTCAATAAACAAACGACACCCGATACGTTAATAGTAGATGCGGTATGTATGTCATGTTCTTTACCTATTTTGATGACTTTCAAAACCTACAATGGATATCGATATATGGACGGATGTATAGATGACGATCTACCTTATCGATCATTAAGTACCTATACGACATTTGATAAAATATTAGGTCTAGTCATCTATACGCCATATAGAGAACTTAAACCCAAAACGATATTTGATTTTTTTACTAATTTATTTACAAAAACTTTTCAAACGGAGATACATTTGCCGATTGTATGTATAACACTAGAAAGAGATCACATTGATATGTTTGATATATATAACTATAGAAAATACATCAAATCTTTGTTTGATAAAGGATATTCGTCAAGTCTAACTTGGATTCAATCACATGAAACCAATGATTGATTTCCAATGCTTTGTTTGAATAATTGAATTCTTGATATTATCGAATCTAAATATGAAACCGTATATATATCATCTTCATATGTGATTTTCAAATTTTCTACACCCGCGATTGTTTGATTTAACATATCTAACAATTGATTTCGATAACTGATTTCTAATAAATCGGTTGAACGATCAAACTGTGATATTTTATCAATAGTGTCATTTATGATCGTATTGATATAATGTAATGATTTGATTCTATTCTCGCCGTATACCCATCGTCGAAATGCGGTTAATTTATTATCTTTATGAATCGCAACACGACCATAATGATTAATAAATAATTTATCATTTGCATTTGTCTTTGATAACACGTACAACGATACCAACAATTGTTCAATCGATGCATACTTTTGCATTTAGTTTATGTAATATTTAAACTATTTGTACATGACTTAATTAAAGAAATAACCCGTTTGTAATAATCAATGTTGGATTTATTACCATTTGAAATTCAATCAAACATATTATGTCATTTATCGATATACGATTTGAAAAATGTTTATCTAATCAATAAGGAAATGAATGATGCATGTACCAAGATATTTCCAGACTTTCAAAAAATGTATTTGATATACACCAGAAGATCATTAAATACGTGTACATTACTAAACCGTTTGAATTCCGACCTCGAATTGCCAATTTGTAAAAAGAAATTTTATAAGTTAATGAAAGAAGATCAATCAAAAATTCATTGCGACCATAACTTGACTTTAGAACAAAAAGAAATTATTGATCGTCCAATCGTTCCTGGAAATATTCTTGTGGTCCAGGCATACGCAGGTACGGGCAAATCAACGACTCTGGAACACTTTTGTAAGACACACACGGATAAATCAATTTTATGTATGGCCTTCAATACATCGGTGGTGAAACATCTTACACACATATTGAAAGATTCCACTCACGTGACCGTACAGGGGTTTCACAAACTTGCTTACCGAAATGATATAGACACAGCCGATAAATTAAAACCAGTTTTATTCAATAATTTAGAAAACTTTACATTGACGGAAGCAATCAAAAAAAGGTTCGATCAATATTGTTATTCGAGAAGACCATCTACCGATGATACCGACGTTGATTTCATATTTGAATGTATGCAAGATGGTAGAGTTCCGTATGTGCATGATGCGTATCTAAAGGAGTATCATCTTAGTCATCCGACATTAAATTACGATGTCATATTAATCGATGAAGCACAAGATTGTAACGACTGTATGGCGGATATTGTAATGCGACAAACAAATGCTTACAAAGTATTTTTCGGAGACATCTATCAAAACATTAATGCATTTCGAAATGAAAACAATAACGACATCATACAAGACCTATATGAATCAAATAATCATACGAAAAAGTTTCTGAGTGTTTCTTTTCGATACGGAGGAACATTTGGATTAATAATCAATGAATATCTACGATCTTATCTTGGATCGAATAAGATATTAAACACCATCGGGTCGAATGATACCAATATCCAGACATTCGAAAATTACACGGATTTACCATTGCATACGACAATAGTTTGCAGAAAGAATGCAAGCACTTTGAGATTGATGTTTTATTTTCTTTACAATACGAATAAAACCTTTCGGATTTTGAAAAACAAATCCATTGATTTCGATGAAGAGATACAAATTAATGAAGATTTATATCATCTGGCATCGAGAGAAATCCACAATGTGAAACACCCAAAGTTAAAAAGATTCGATGACGATCTTGATGCATATCTATTTTTCAAAGCCAACAATAAATATAAATGGTTACTTCGTTTTGATATCTCAAACAGTAATCCAAGAGATTGTTGGAAACTTGCGAAAGAAAGATACAATAAACTTAACCCAGATATCATAATCACAAATACACATCAATCGAAAGGAATGGAGTTCGATAACGTAGCATTGTGTCACGACTTCCAATTCGGCACCGATGAATTAAAAAGGATTTTTTACACGGCCGTCACGCGAGTAAAAAAGACATTGTACTTGCTTCATACGATGTACAAAAGAGAATTTGTAAAACAACACTTGTTTAATGAATAATCAAATTTTTATTTATATTATATGAATATCATGTTGAATAATAGAGTGTCTCGTGCAACCATAGAATCTTATAATAATATCCTAAAATCTGGTTTAGTTTGATGAAAGATATTACACAATATCTGTGCACCCATAAATGTGACACATGAGATCTCTAATAAAACTCTATTTGTACCCGTTTGTAAAACTTGATATACATTTGCACCGGGTTTTACATATCGCTTAAAGGGTATATATAACTTTCTCAATATATTCATCTCAATAATCTCTATCATATCATGAACATAATATGTTTCGATTGACGTCATAAAGTCCCATTGTGACTTATAACGATAAATGTATTTTTTCATCTTTTCATAATATTCTTTGGAACATAATGAAAAGTTGACGACATCTTGAATATCAGACAAACATGAACATATATTAATCGGTTCCATGATTATTGTTTTTTTTACGGTGTCTTAAAGTGTAATTTGTCTACGTTTTGTTAATTCAAAAATGACAGCGAAACGATTTATAAACTCGAACAAATTTTCAATGATAAACAGAATTAATAACAACGCGTCAATTATCGAACAATCATTCATAATGTAATTAATATAACAATATGCAAATCGCTTTACAATATTTAAATCATTTTCAAAACAAAAACATAAACGAAATAAAGGAATTGCTTGCAGATGATACGGAACTACACGATTGGGACATTCATAAAATCGGTAAAGAAGATACTATAAAGGCATTTGAAGTCATATTTGCGACATTTGAAACAATTGAAGTAGACATAAAAAACACAACCGAATCAACGGATAAATCCCTTGTGTCCGCAGAGATGAGTATTAAATTAGTATCAGATGATAGATCGATCGAGCTCAAAGTTGTAGATATGATACAATTTGAAAATGGTCTTATTAAATCAATCCGTGCTTATAAACAATGATTACATCTTTGACATTTTATAATGCCTTGACATTTACATTTACGACAATATATAAATTCATGTTTACATTCATCACAAACGATCCATTTGTCTCCATTACATTTTGTACAATATTCAGTTATTTTTTTAATCGGCATGGGTATTACCATTCTCTTTCTAGTCTTGTTAGGTAGAATGAACACTCGTGTATTAATAGGACCCTGTCTTATGGAATTCATTTTTTATTAATGATATAAATATATATATGTCTTTATGTAGGTTTCTTTTAATGCAAATCTGGATTATAAAGATTTGCCAGTCCAGTAATTGGATCAATGTGTATTTTTAATTCGTCATCAGCTGTTGGGACTACGGTTTTATACATAATGTCATTTTGTTTTGTTTTCATTATAACGGTTTTCAATTCGGAGTCCCAGCACCAACATGCGAAGCCTTCCGGTATGTGATGCGTGCTTATATATCTGGATTTGGGTAATTTAAAGAATAATCCATTATCAGACCCAATCATAAATTGTTTTTCCATCGTTGATTCTAATTCGTCTTCATTTGTATTATAGACAAACGAGGACGAATGATTACTCAATGCATTTTTACCCATGGCCACTGAATGTTCACCGTAGGCTTTGTTTTCTGTACCACCAATTGTCACACTCATATCACCAATAGACTCATTAAAAGATCCACCGATAGTGGTTGCATGTTCGCCGCTTGATTCATTCAGTTCTCCACCGATCGCAAGACTCTTCGCTTTTTGAATATTTCGATCGCCTTTTAGTTTAAGTAATTCATCTTGATCCTCATAAGGCAATGTGAAAGAACTAGTAGGCAAATCAGAAACGGTAACTAAAGGATTCGCAGATATTTCACGAACACCACCGATATCATAACCAGTCACATTACTCGTTACGATACGGTCGACATATAAAGTGGTTCCTTTTGTTTCTAAAAGATCTAATATCACTTTGCCATTATGATAAATTGCTTTCGTGATTTCAATATTTGTATACAACCCATCGTGAGCTATTTCAGCCATTCTTATAATTATCAAATTTTAAATTTATAAATGATTGAATAGGTCATGTATTTTAATATCTTCTTCGATGTTTTTCATAGTCTTTGAAAAGGTATAGACACTATTCGGATGGTCTTTGTCAATTCTTTGTTTAATTATGTTCCACGTATATAGACTATGCCATCGACACTCTACGATACATGGAAACGGTATCTTTGTATTGCGAATATCTTCATCATGTATCGTTTCTTTTGTTAGATACAATTTATTTTTGTTTAACAAAAATAAATTAAATCTTTCATCCACATAGAAATCGATTGTGTTTTCTAACCCGTCTTTCCATTTGTACAATGAGTAATTCGTACCAAAAGCGATTGGTTCGTTTATAGGTGTGAAAATCAAACCATCGGTCTTGAAGGGATATTCCGTGTCATTATTGAATTTATCAAGTTCTAAAAAGTCTTTTGTATGGATACTGAAATGTGAACAATCTCGAATTTGATTGTAAATCGTTTTTGCGAGATCCAAACGTTTTATCAAAGTTTCTTGCATCACATTTTTACCAGTGTAAAGTAAAACGTCGAAAATATAATAATGATAACTCATATCGTTATGTTGAACTAACTCTCCGTCTAATAATGTACCATTATATAATTCGTGATGAGCATTTGTTTTCAATAACAAGATGTTCAGATTCCTATCAAACAAGATTGAATATGGCTTTTTATCATGTATGATACATGCAAACATATATCGAATACCATCCGTTTTTTCACAAACAAGATATTGATCTTTTTTAAGATTTTGTATATGAACCTTTTCGATCGAAATAGGTTGACAACCAGGAAACTTGTGCAGCATTGTATTCGATAATAATCGGTTTAATTGAAAAATGATGGGTTTGCTGATACAAGTTGATAATTTCCATGTTGTATCATTACAAAAAGATACGAGTTCCATATTGTACACTATCTAATTATTCTAATTCTTTAAGTTCCGTCAGAACTTTTCGAATAGTCGATCTAGAAACATTATGGTATTCTGATGTGTCGATTTGGAATTTTAACAGAAAGATACCACATATGATTGTTCGTGGAGATCGATTTATGTGATCAAATGCTTTAGATGTCAAAGGAAAAGCATGTTTTGCTATTTTGAAGTCTAATCCGAAATGGTAGGCGGTTTTCAATAACTCCAGTTCATGTGCTTTTAAAGTTGTGGAAAACGTCGATGATACACTTTTCAATCTTTTGAACAACCTGTTATAAGAGTAACCGGAAATCTCGGCCAACATTTTTAAATCATAACCAGATATGATGTGATAGATAACGACAATCGATTGTTTCTTTTGTAAAGATTCTGAAAGATTGTAGAACTTCTGCATGCAATCGTTCATCAGACTCATATTTCCATCCGGTAGATTTGATATAAAAGATTCTAAGAAATGTTCAATTCCATCGGTTTCGACCGTTCGAAAGTCTTCAGAACGCACTTCTGCTTGAAGGATCATAGAATCGATAACATTGCCACATTCCGTGCAAATGCTATCTGCAGACGTATAGTCAATGACCACTTTCGCATCGCAACACACCGAATTCATTCGTCAATATGCTGATTATAAAAATGAATTGTAAATCAATAATGAAGGTTTTATACTACAGTCCTCGATGTTCCAAATGTCAAAATCTAATTCAAACTCACAATCTGAATGGAATCAAACAGATCAATATAGATACGACTCAATTTATAGAATATATCAAAAGTGTCCCCACATTGGTTGTTGACAAAAATATGTACGTCGGTAATAATGCGATTCAATATTTACAAGAAAATGTTAATATCGATGCTTATGAATTTGGTTTGAATACGGGTGGATTTTCATTCATAGATGATGATAATTGTTATTACACGGAGCAAAGAAACTATTCTGAAATCAATTAAAAATAAATTTGATGTAAATAAAAAATGCCAAATATATTAGAATTATTAACCGTTCAAAGTAGTTCCATAAGAACTTTGTGTGATGTTTTGAAAGAAACTTTGAATGATGTTAATCTAATGTTTTCAGAAGAAGGTTTGAAAGTGATGGCAATGGATGGATCGCACGTGGCTTTGATTCATTTGAAATTATATGCAGATCGATTCGAATACTACTATTGCAAAAACAAAATATATGTCGGATTGAATATGACAACCTTTTTCAAACTTATGAAAACGATCACAAATACCGATACGGTATGTTTTTATATCGATTCTGAAAACACACACGAGTTTTGTGTACGAATCGAAAATGCCGATAAAAATAGTAATACAGTTTTCAAATTGAAAATGTTAGATATCGATGAAGATGAAATGAAAATTCCGGAGATCGAATTAGATTCCGTCATAACAATGCCATCTAACGATTTTCAAAGAATATGTAGGGATATGATGAACATTTCGGATACGATCGAAATATCATCAACCAATGAATATCTGAAACTAGTTTGTAATGGTGAATTTGCATCACAAGAGACGATCGTCGGAGAAACCAATCACGGTATGGCCTTTTCAAAGAAATGCGACACTGGATCGGTAATCAGCGGAAAGTTCTCTTTGAAATATATTAATCTTTTTACGAAGAGTACCAATCTAAGCAATACATTAGACATATATCTTAAACAAAATTATCCATTGATGTTGAAATATAATGTCGCAAACTTGGGTGAGATTATGTTTTGTTTGGCACCAAAAGCAACAGATACCTAAAAGTCATTTAAAAAGGTAATGCCGAATATAATGTAAATAATGCAAGTAGTTAAACGTAATGGTTTCAAACAGTCGGTTGACTTTAACAAGATTACGGAGCGTCTTCGAAAATTGTGCACGGAATTTGAAATCAAAGAATCAGACATCGATCCAATCGAAGTTGCAAAAAAAGTATGTGATAGTATTCACGATGGTATAGAAACATCACAATTAGACAATCTATGTGCGGAAATTGCTATCACATTAGCTACCAAACATCCCGAATTCGGACGCTTGGCTTCTTTGATAGAAACAAGCAATCTTCATAAAAGCACACCTGGTAATTTTCAAAAGATTACTGATCTATTGATATTAGATGAAATATTAGATGATCGTTACATTGACTTTGTCCATCATAACATAGACATTATAAATGAAGCCATCGATTATTCATACGATTATACATTTGATTATTTTGGTATGAAAACATTACAAAAGGCGTATCTTTTAAAACATGACAATAAGATAATAGAAAGACCACAAGATATGTGGATGCGAGTGGCATTGTTCATACATCTTGGTGATATCGAAGCAGCTCTTGAGACGTACAATGCATTATCATCCAAATTATTTACGCATGCAACGCCCACATTATATAATGCAGGCACCAAATGGCCACAATTGAGCAGTTGTTATCTTGTGGAACTGAAAGATGATTCGATTCATGGCATTTATGAAACATTAGGAGACTGTGCACAGATTTCCAAATGGGCAGGTGGTATCGGAATTCACATTCATAAACTGAGAGCCACCGGATCGGATATCCGAAAAAATAAAAATGTGTGTAGCGGTATCGTACCTGCACTCCGAGTTTTCAATGCGACCTCTCGATATGTAAACCAAGGAGGTAAACGTCCAGGATCCATCGCGATCTATCTGTCCGTCGAACATGCCGACATCATGCAGTTTTTGGATCTCCGAAAGAACGTGGGGGATGAGGAAGAACGATGTAGAGATTTATTCTATGGACTGTGGGTTTCCGATCTGTTTATGCAAAGAGTCAAGAATAATGCCAAATGGAGTCTCTTTTGTCCACACAAAGCACCGGGACTCGCCGATGTTTATGGTGAAGAGTACAAAGAATTATATCTGCGATACGAAAGGGAGGGATTGTACAACGAACAAGTCGATGCACAGAAACTATGGTTCCGAATATGCAATTCGCAAATAGAAACAGGCAACCCGTACATGTTATACAAAGATCACGTCAATCACAAATCGAATCAAAAGAACCTAGGTGTTATAAAATCGAGCAATCTATGTGTATCACCTGATACTAAAATATTAACAGATCAAGGCGAGGTCGAAATTGAGAAACATGAAAATAAGTCTATAAATGTGTGGAATGGAGAACGATTTTCAAAAGTCACCATCAAGAAAACGAGTAATCATGCACAATTAATGAAAGTACACTTCGATACAGATCGTTTTATTGAATGCACATATTATCATAAATTTTACACTAAATGTTCTAGTGATTTATCTTTAGCGACACCGGCGTGCAGTTTGAAAATCGGTGATCAGCTTCAAGCGTTTCATTTGCCAGACGGTACCTTCGTAGAGCCCACTGTGAGCAACATTGAATTGGGTACACGATTTTCTAGTACATACTGTTTCAAAGAATCATCGAGGAATATGGGAGTCTTCAACGGAATCCTCACGGGTCAGTGTACCGAAATCTTGGAATACACAAGTCCAGAAGAGATAGCGGTATGCAATCTTGCATCCATTTCATTACCGATGTTTGTAGAAAACGGAACGTTCAATCACGCCTCTTTACACAAAATCGTTAAAATGGTCACTAGAAATTTGAACAAAGTGATCGACGTCAACTTTTATCCATTGAAGGAAGCTCAGCTTTCAAACATGCGTCATCGACCGATCGGAATAGGTGTACAAGGATTAGCAGACACGTATATGATGATGAAGTATCCCTTTGATTCCGCAAAAGCATCCGAGTTAAACAAAGAAATCTTTGAAACAATCTATCACGCATCTTTGACAGCATCTATGGAATTAGCATTCAAAGATGGTCCGTATGTATCTTTTGATAAATCGCCAACGAGTTATGGTATTTTACAGTTCGATATGTGGGACTCCGTATCTCACAGCGGTAGATACGATTGGGATCTATTGAAAGAGGAAATAAAGAAGAAAGGACTTCGTAATAGTTTATTGGTTGCACCGATGCCTACCGCATCCACTTCGCAAATATTAGGAAACAATGAATGTATAGAGCCATATACAAGTAATATATATCTGCGACGAACGATAGCGGGTGAGTTTGTTGTCATAAATAAACATATGATTAAAGATTTGATTGAGTTAGGATTGTGGTCGGAGTCTTTGAAAGATGAAATCGTACTTCACCACGGATCGATTCAAAATATTTATAGTATTCCACAATATATCAAAGATTTATATAAAACCGCGTGGGAAATCA